>JABVXW010000222.1:10835-90935 GCA_013365375.1 Litomosoides brasiliensis | reverse complement strand
ATATATATATTGAAAAAATTATGGAGTGATATTTGTTCAGAACAAAAATGAAGACTAAAATTCATTAGATAAAATTTGCTGTTTCTTTTTTTATAAAATTTAAATGTTAAGAAAAATTCATAAACCATTTGCAGTCTTGGATTATATCAGATTATGTACAACTACGATCACTGCAAATAAAACGAAGATATCGTAGGACGGTTGATAAAACATGGTTTACATATTTTCAACGATTGCTCGGAATGTAAGGAATCATCTTTAAATGATTATTTTCCAAAGCAACAATATCTAAATTTTCAAATATAAATAGTATTTTACTATGCTTTCGAGTCCAACTTAAGCATCGATGAGAGTTATCGTTGGAAATGTCTGATGATGTAATAAAATTGTTTTTTAAGACCTGAAGGAATACCAGCACAAAATGCTGTGGACAGTGGATTTCATGGATTGAGAGCAAGTTCAGTTAGAAGTAATTCCCTGGTGAAAATAAGCGAACAACAGGTAATTTTTAATGGCAAGCGATATGAGTTAATTGCTAGCTATGAAACTGCCGAATGATCTTCAGAGCTAATGTTAACTTAAAATAGCTTGTTATCAGACTTCTTGATAGCATGACTGATATCAAATTAGTTTAAGCTTAATATCAAACATGTGCCAAATATACAGCTTCCCATGTCGTTAATATTTTGTTAGTGCTCTAATGTGCAACGATACTGCGGTAAGCAAAGCTTAGAAATAGTTTTCCATTTAGAAAATTTGTAATTCATAAAAATCTAAACCAATAAAGAAAGAGTAAATCATAGCGAGAAGCGAATGTGATTCAATTTAAAATTTGAAAGGTAAAATGAAATTCAGAAATTTGAATTTAGTCCAGATTGACAGTAATGAAGAGGTGAGAAATGAAATCGTTTGATTTGTATTTTTGCAGCAAAGAGCACGACAACTGAACAAGGAGATCTTGAGACGTAGTTCAGATGCTGCACTCGTACTGATGAATATACCAGAACCACCAGTACATTTGGAACGTTTTTGGAAATATTTGAATTTTTTAAACGATATGTCTAATGAATTGAAGACAGTACTATTTGTTCGAGGCGTCGATGTGCAATCGAACGTTGACCTAGAAACGTCAAGAACACGAGAGTAGAATACCTCAACACAATTAGTTAGATTGACTGTTTATTACCTCATTGGTTGCTGATTTACGTGACCACTTGTTTGCTCATTTGGAGAATGTAAAATTTTCGGGAAAGCAATAATTGTTTTAGCTTGATATTCTTCATATGATCTACCATTTTACTTGTTGTGTTAGTCTTACCTCAAGTAATTTCCATGCTTTTAAAATTTACATTATTTGAAAAGTTACATATTTTCTCGTTTTTGGAAAATTAATACTAACATAATTGAAGTTCGAAAAAATATTTACATTTTGCTAGAAAATTATGCCATTTTTGGTGCTATTTCAGTCTGCCATGCAGTACACAACATTGGTCAATGTCATTTTGAAATTATCCAGTCTAATTCATAAATTTTCTTAAACAATCTTTTTTCAACTTTAACAAACACCCTCTTGCGCTTAGAATATTTTTTCCTAATTTTTGCATTGACAATTCTCAATTCGTCGATCAAAAGATTTCAGAGAGAAATTCAAGGAAAGAATGTTATGGAAAATGAGGTAAAAGGATTGTGCAGAAGTTTCTTGAAAGACTAAAAGCTTTCCCAGAAAGGTTTGAATAAATTTGAAAAACTTCACCTGTAATGAGTTAAAAACTAAGCAGTTCATTTGTTAAAACTTAAACGATAGGAAAATCTTTTGAAGAAACTGAAATGTAGGGAACATTACGAAAAGCTAAAATTACCTGCATGAATTTTATCTATAAATTCCCCATTTATAACACATGTGCTACCTGCTAGGTAAAAGTAGTATTTAACGATTCAAATCTAAAAAATCCGTTACAGTGGGCACTGAGTATGACTTGCAGAAAGATGAATGAATTATGCTTAAGCAAATGACTGAATTCTTAAAGCGATTCTTTGCACTCTGTAAGTTATGTGGTTTGGTTTATGAGATGCTATTTTGGATTGTGTCTGAGTTGCTGCACCTGCAAGTATTTCGGAGGGGATATTCTCTGAGAGTTGTGCTTTGGTGATGATGGTTGTTGAAGCTGTCCACTGAATGCTTTTTTTTTGCTTAAATTGAACGAAGTTCGGATTATTAAATACATTGGGCAGGTGTGTAGGATGTATATCACATTACGTAAGCTAAATCCCCGTTGAAAAAAAAATGAAAGTGGAAAAGTGGAAGAATCCCGATGAACGAAGATTGGAAGATATTAAAAGATCGGAAAGTATGTGGAAACGGAATCAAATTTTATTGCTTTCGTTTTTGTGTCGTATTATTTTGGTATACTATGGGCATATACATGATTACTTGTTCGAGGTTAGATTTTATATTTTAGTACAAATCGAAATAATAAACCTTCGAGTGCTGTGATCTTGGTTATGATTTGAAATGAAATTAACTAAACATTCGTAGTCGGAAATGATATGAAGGCATAAATTAAAATGAAATGAGTCCTAAAGCTAAAGGAAGTTACATGAAATGATTGAAATGAACTTTTTGATATGAGATGCTGAATCGGTTATTTGAATTACAAATGAAGCAGGAAGAAGCTTGGGTTAGGATACGAAAAAGAAATCATTTTTTTGAAGATGATTTATGCCGTAGAAGTCGGTGGTCGTTGCAGATTTAGATTATCGTTTAGCAAGAAGTGACGGATAGGAATGTGATTCACGTGTAGGGTGGTGGAGTTTGTGTATCATTGCTGGAAGAGGACGATATGTGAAAGAAGAATGAAGCAAAATTACTTATTACACAGTAATTTGTGACACTTATTTGAGTGACAATAGTAAAGGATATGGAAGATACAAAAAAACATTGTGCAATAGTAATATCAACTCCCTTTGAAAAATCGAAAGCGAAATTTCAAATTTTTAAAATTTCAAGGTACAGTTTACCGATATTGATTATAAGGTTTATTCGGATGCAGCGGAGTACATTTATCATGGGCAATCGCCATATGAAAGAGCAACATATCGTTATACTCCACTGCTGGCTTGGATATTATTGCCAGTGGTAAAATGGCCTGACTTTGGTAAATATTGAAATAATTTAAGGTAAAAATATACTGAAAAAAATGGGATACGCTAACAATAATGTTATCAAATTGAAAAACCTAGTGAGTTGTAGAGATATAATCAGTGAAATATTGACTGGGAACTATTACGATGTGTAATGCACTGTAACAATTAGTAGTGATAATATTAATGTGCTCATAGTATGCAATTCCTATATATCTTGATAAATGAGAAGTATGGGAAATTTTATTTTATTTTGTGAAATTTATTTTTTAAAATTTATTTTGTCCATTAGTACTATGATCCCCTTATAGAATGTTATTTAGTTGAAATGCTGCGAAATTTATTTTGCATTTCAATACTCTATGGTGTATATAAAACGTACTAAAAGGAATTGTGATATTCGGGAGTAGAGTACCTGGCTGTACATTGCTTAGATACCAGCAGAATGAGATCACTGGACGATATTGGAATACTCTACCGAGAAAATAATTTAATTTTCAGATAAAAAATGATAAGTGAATTACCCAAATAAGTGGTTATTACTGAACAAATAGATTTCATAAAATCTGAATTTTTACAGGAAAGATTTTATTTTGCGCTGTGGATGTGGCAGTTGGATTTTTGTATTTCGAGTTATCAGCACAAAGCTGCGCAGCACGTAAGGTTAATAAATTTGAAGGAAATATATTATTTTCGTGAGGCTATTGGGCTTTCTAGGTTCTCTAAATAGTTCTTAAAGTAAAATACCCGAAGTTTCAGTGCGGTATTTGGATCACTTGTCTTTTGTTTATATTTGTTTGTAGTTCATTGAATTCATGAGGCAGAGAGTAGCTTTTTTTTACACTATTTATTTAGCTGTAATTGGACGGTTTTTAGAAACATTAATTTTTCCGTTGAGAAGGATCAAATTTATTCAATTTTTATCAGTTACTTTTATAAGTTGCAGGAAGATGTTGAGTCAAGAATGAAGAAAAGTGTGGTGATATTTTGGCTTGCGAATCCATTAACCTGCATAATATCATCACGAGGTAATGCTGATGTGCTCGTATGTGCAACCGTTCTATGGACTTTATATTTACTTATGCGGAACCAGGTGATTTCAGAACACTTTTCTTCTTGGTATATAGAACATATGAATTGTTGTTGAATAGATACGGAAGGACAAAGAATAAAAGAATGGAACAAAGTATTACTGGCTAACATTATATGAAGGGCAGTCGAAGCATACAGAGATTTGCACTTTATTTGCATAAGTGAGTAGGACTAGAAAAAGAGGCTTGAGTAGGCGAAACTAGTATAAAAGAGTTATGTAGCATTATTATTATTAGGAAATCAAAACAAAATATTTTTAGTGGTGTTCAGCAGCGTTGATTTATGGATTATTGGCAGTACACTTGAAATTATATCCAATTATTTATTTACCTTCCATTTTCCTCTTTCTGTCCAGTGTTTCTTTGTCATCTGGATGGATCGATTATGGAAAGCGATTAATTTCAAATATTAAAGGATATGGTTTTACACTGGTAAGTTAAAGATATCATTAGCTGGTCCTGTTATAGATATCTGTGCTTAGGACTTACTCGTCATTTCAAATTTATAAATGTGAAGCAAAGATTTTGTAATGATTTTATAATCACTTCAGGAATCCTTTTCGAATTCCTTTCTCAACTTTTATTTGATTATCGTTTAAAAGCGTATTGTTCAACTGCTTTGATTCCACTTATTTCAGATATTTTCTTGTAGTTCACTAGCATTAGGAACCATATGTTATATGTTTTATGGTATGCCTTACATTAACGAAGCATTATTTTATCATGTGCATCGTACTGATACACGGCATAATTTTTCACCTTACTTTTACTTATTGTATTTGGCAGCCAGTGATACACGACTGTCTCGATTTATAAGCTTTTGTGCTTTCATTCCTCAAGCTTCACTCATCATTTGGCTTGCTTTCAGGTGTGTGTTTTCCTATTGATAATTTTTATTATAATTATTTAATTTAATCTTTAGTTAGTTTGGCATTTCCATTAGTAACATTACGTTAAATATGTTAGTCTTCATTTAATCGCAACACGTTGTGATAAATCGCAAGGGTGCTAAGAAGCCTTGTGTTTTGTATCTTACACTGAAGAATAAGGTATTTAACAAAGTAGCAGTTCATAAATTCAAACCCTGTTCATACTCAGCTCAGAGGATAAAGCAAAGGTAGTCGCTCTCTAAAATCTGAGATTTTCCTGAATTGAACTTATTCAATGCCTTTTAAATTTTATAACGCAGAAACTTAATGCAGTTGAAGAAGAATTAAGTATAAAATTTGCAGATTTCATGATGATCTCCCATTTTGTTGGCTAATTACTACGGTTGTATTTGTTTCGTTTAACAAAGTATGTACTAGTCAATATTTTATCTGGTACATTTGTCTACTGCCGGTTGCTCAACGAACCATTGAAGTTAGTACTAAAATGTGTTTCGAAATTTGCAACACTGTAGCGTCAGCTGGGACATTTGAATGAAATGGATTTGCAGTCAAATAATTTTTCAGCAAAAGCAAAATTAACTCCTTTGTTATTAACTGAGAACTTCTGTTTTACAGGTATCAACAACCACAGCAATATGTCTAGTAATATTATGGTTTCTCGGACAAACTTTTTGGCTCTGTTCTGCTTACTTATTTGAATTTCAAGGTTTGGATACATTTTGCTTGATTTGGATTTCATCATTGTTCTTCTTCATAGTGAACACGGGAATTATTGTCCAGTTAATTCGACGACATGATTTTAAAAGAAGTGGTAGAATAGTGGATAAAATTCAGTGATCGAGGGTGATTTTCAAGATTCGAATAAAATAGTGTCATTCTAGAAATTTTATTATTGTTATGTTTTCACCCTTCTTTGTGCATGAAAAAAAGCGCTAAGAACTTACGTTCGGCTGCTATTATTCCGATGAGAAAATGAAATTTAAGGCATTTTTTCTTTTTGAAAATTTTATCATACCGAGTTCAACTACGACCATTGTATTTCTTTTGCTATCAATAATTATAACGTTATGGCTTTCTTGTGTCTTGAAAAGTTTTTAATGATTGATACAACATCTTATTTATGATAAGTAAATACTAAGTGTTGTAAATAGGTGTATAATTGAAAAATTCATGAAATTTTCCTAGAATTACGTGCTAATTAGAAATTCAGTTGAAAATTTACGCGACTCGCTGTATAACTGTAGAATGTATGAAAAAGGAAAAATTCGGCTGACATAGATGCTGAAATTTAGGTCAGAATGCGCGTTACAGGAGAGAAAGGATTTATTCGCAGTGGCATTATAATTGTAATTCTTTCGAAATGAGTAATAAATTGTTATCAACAGGTTGTATGCTGTTTGTTACATTTTGCATGGTAACATTTCATGTACTTCATATGGATCACACTGAAAGTAATGAAAATTGTTGAATATTGAAAACTTGCTGTTATCTTTTATTCCAATTTTGAATAAAATCAAGAATGGTGTAGGACATAGAAGCACTTAGGTTAATATTTCGGGAATCTGTAGTGGTAGGAGCAAAAAGATGAAAGTAAGCTTCAAATATTCAGTAATAATAATAATATGCTTGAGGTTGTCACTTTTCATTTGATTGGTATTTTCAATATGTGATATATTCGGTTTAATTTAAGTAGACTTATCGATGATGATGATGATGATGATTAATTACGTTGTTGGTTGATGTAGAAAGAAAAGAGTGCGGATGAAGATGAGAGAACTGCATATATATTGGAACACACTAGTTTAGCACTATGCTGTAGTGTGTTGACATACGTCAATTTGTCTTTAGTGAGCAAACGAAAATTAGATCTGATAGATACATGGAGATAGAGTTTTACTATTCGGAATGTAAGCAATTGTGTTTATCGTTGACAGCATGCGATGGATATATTTTTTCAGGTTTATTGGACGTATTAAGATCCATTTTACTGCAATGTTATATTTAGTTGGCTTGGGTTTGGGTAACGTTGATGACATAACGATGAAAGGAATGGCTACCGTACAGAAATGTTCTCGTGTGTATTTGGAAAGTTATACAAGTATTATGTCATTTGGCTTGGACAGAATGAAGTTGGAGGCATTCTTCGGTAAAGAAGTCAAAGAGGCTGATCGTTCGATGATTGAGCTCGATTACAGTAATTTTATTAATTTAATTTGAATTTTCAAGTTTTAAGAGAAGTATTCTCTTCAGCTAGTCTGATGTGTTGTATTATCACTTAATGTTGAATTATTTATTTTACTTTTATGTTGTGTTTCACTATACTGTAATTTGTATTTTCCAACGTGTAATAGAGAATAACGATTATTAAAAATTTTTAATTTTTTGTCCCTATTAGTGTGTATGGGCAAATTTGATGTATGTAGTAGCAAACAATGTGCCTTTTTAGGCCTTCACTTTTATCAGATTTTGCAGATATTATATTAGATGAAGCATTCGATTCGGATGTATGTCTGTTAGTAGTTGGCGATCCTCTGGGTGCTACAACACATACGGATTTAGTTTTAACTGCTCGAAAAGCAGGTATTAAAGTAGGAATTGTGCATAACGCTTCTATCATCAATGCTGTCGGATGTTGTGGTCTTCAGGTATGCAGAGAGTGTTGGAATTTTAATTGTTTGTAGAATAATACGATATTTTACAGAAGTTCGAGTACTTTGCTTCTTAAAAATCATTTTTCTGCATTAGTTCTTCTATTCTTGATTTGCACATTTGTTTCAGTTGTACAGATTTGGTGAAATTATTTCCATCGTCTTTTGGGAAGAAAATTGGCATCCAGATTCTTATTATTTTAAAATTGCGGAAAACAGGAGAAGAGGATTGCATACGTTGTGTTTATTAGGTTAGCAACCATCTTTTTATGTTATTTACACTTTTATACACGTCGTGACACTCGCAACACTGTATTGTCTACGGTTTCTTTTAATAATAATACTTATTGGAAAGTGAGAAGTTGCAGTGGAAAATGAAAAAGGAGATTTGTTTCTTCTATTCAGTTTATTCTGTTTTTTTTTTCCTTTCGATTTTACAAATAACAAGTTAGCGTAGATGTATGCTCCCCGTGAAAGTCGTACTAGTGATCTGGTTAAGACTTAAGATTGTTATATCAAAAAATCTTCAAAATTGTGTATCTAATAACACAAGGAGTTCAACAATACGAGAACATTTGAATGTAAAGATTCAAGGTGAAATTTGAAATGTAGTTGTGAATGCATGGGCTTTTTATATGGAATTAAATTGATGGTTGCAATAAGCAAAAATAAATATGTTCGTAGCACGTTTGAGCATTAAGCTGATCAGGAAATTCTACTACAACTAATAAATTCGAAAAATTAATAAAATGCAATGATTACATCATTTTATGAAATTTGTCTGTTACTGTATTCCCTATCACTAACACCTTATTGAAATAAGTGACTTTGGAATCCATTCTGTTTATTATTACGGCTGTACATCAGCGATGTGTTTTATGCAGAATAGCCGGATGCAAATCTATTTGGAATTCTCAACACCCGAAGCAGTTTGGTCTTTGTATCAAATTTTTCACGTAGTTTCGACAAATAATTCTAAATTGTTTTTGCGTATTTATTGTGTAACATGGATTTAACAGTTGTTATACGAATTCTTGGGAGCAATATTCATTTAATACTCTTTTCCTAAGACGGTTTTGTTATACTGTCATATCTTGTTTCAACCAGTGCGTTTGTTCCTACTAGTGATAGCTGACGTAATATCAATTAAAAGTTGAATTTGTAATGATTCAACCCAGAATAATAAAATTCCAACTTTTGTATTTTAGATATCAAAGCGAAGGAGCAAACGATAGAAGATCTGATGAGGTTTGTATTATTTCAGTTTAATTCCTTCGAAGTTTTGATTCCTCGCAGGTGTGGAAGATTTCTGAAGTTAATCTGTTTCATGAAAATGTGACGAAAATATTTTTATCCATAGTTCTTACTGAATACTATACTCATTCTGGATAAGAAAATCCTCATTAATGGGGTCAGTCATTTCAAACTGTATAAATCTTAATGAATGGAAAACCGGTAATGCAGCAAAGTTCTTTTGCAACAGTTGAAGTAACAATAATAGCTCTTTATCCCTCTATTCTTATGGTACATGAAGTTCTCTGAATTAAATGCATTCAATGCCCTTAACTGATATTTTGCAAAATTATCAGTTAGTAATTTCAGAGGCCGGAAGGAATTTCTTCCTCCGAAGTATATGACTTGTTCCGAAGCAGCGAAGCAACTACTGGAAATTGTAGACCGGATAACGAAAGATGATATAGAACCCGGTAAGTTCCCAGAAAGAAATTCACAAATAATAACCAACAGAAAATTCTTTGACTTTTTACATCGGTACGGAAGTATGCGTAAGGTATTTCTTCATTCTGTTGTATAGCGAGAATTGTCGGAGTGATAGTGATTAATAAATTATATAGTAGTTGACTATTCTACCTAACAGAAGTGGATTCCTCAGAAAAATACTTAAGTTGTAGAGTAACGATGGTTCTACTTGGCAGAGGTGAGGTTCCTAAGAAACGAACGTATTTTATTATGCATGCACTCGCATGGAAAAACATTTTTCCACTTTTCGATTTTATCATTTCTATCTTAATTTAGTGTTCCAAATTTTGTTTTTTTCTGGGGTCACCATAAATTGCTTTTTATGACTATGTCATAGAATATTAGTACATATCACTCATTTCTTCTAATGAGCGCTCATTGTTAGTTTTTAATTTTTTTAGCGTACACACCAAGCACAGAATGTGTGGCCTTAGCGAGAATAGGATGGGATGATCAAAAGGTTTCTTTTTTTTGTCTGTTAAAGGCTGTTGAAAAATTGACATTTTGGTAAGATGGAATGTTGACGACAAATTTATTGTATTATAAGATTGCGTAGATTCATTATATCTACATTTGCATCACTGTTGGACAATAATGGCATTTAGTATAGCTGACGTCTAGTTGTAGCTGAGCAGTTCTTTTAACTCAAATGAAAGAAATCAAGTCGTTTATTCAAGCTAAAGCATTTCCAGATTGTTTTCTGCTCTTTGGAAGCATTATGCGATGTGGAAATGGGACCACCTTTACATTCGTTGATAATTCCCGGTGAATTGCATCCCATGGAGTTGGAGTTTTTGAAAACTTTTCCTACATCATAATATCTTTTCTTCCGTTAGATGTTTTTTGAACTTTATTATTCGTTGTTCCATCTTTTTGTAGTTTATTGGTTGTTCAGGGATTTTTGTTGTTTGGATTATTTGGATTATTAGGTAAGGTTTGAATTAGTGAGTGTGAATGAAATCAAGGGTTTTCAAATGTGGTTTGGCTGGTTTATAGAAACTGTACTAGATGTAGGACTGTTAAGTAGAGTTAAATTTTTCTAAGGAAAGAGATTAAAGGGTAACTGTGGATGAGAAATGAGAAAGTCGAAGGTTAGAATGATATATTCATCATATCATTTTAATCTCTTGCTTGCTACATTTTGGTCCAATTTTTATCACTTGTTATCAAATTGTTGTTCATTTCAATAAATAATTCAAGTTGTGCCTTTTTTGTTAACCTCGTCCTGTTTGTTGCACCATTTAGAAAAGTATCTTTTACTCGAGTCATTTTGATCTAAAAAATACCAGGTATCATATCCATTAATAAACCCAGCTTATAGGTTTGCGAGCGGAGTAATCGTATTTCTGTCCTAAAACGAGGTGCAGATGAAGCTGTTGCAAAAAACCCTTATATCAGTGATCAGCTCGCGGGTGGAAGAATTAGGTTGATTGAAGTGTGTGCATTCTATTCTGATGCCTATCTCGAGTTTATTATCTTTGTGAATTACGGGTTGAATTAAAAGGTATTTTCAAAGTTACGATCCAAATGGTCGTGCTTATTTCTTATATTAATTTAACCTAATACATCCTTTTTTTTCAGGAACCTTTCAATGTATTATCCGTTAGCTGTGCATTTAGATTACGATCCACCGATTCCTAGTGCAACACCATCAGTATCAGCTGTGTCAAATTGTGTTTTGTCTCATAATAGTAAAAGTTTCTTACTTTCCAAAATGATATTTGTGTGCTTGTCCTAATTTCTAGTATTTTATGATACTGTACTAAATTCTTGCAGGTAATAGTAGATCGAAAATGGATTCATAAAATAATCATTTTATTGTTCTTTTCTTTCTTCAGTTTTGTTTCTTTTAACTGCCATAACTAAGTTTCAGGTTTTTTGGATCGATCCGATCTGATACACACAGTTTCTCAGCTTTATGAAGTGGTGGAGGGCAAGCGTGTTCATTTACGGAAGACAGCGCTTATCCAACATGGTTCACCACTTCACCCATATAGCATTTGTAATCCGAATTATAGTGGCCATGAGCTGTGTTTGCCATTAACTTTGGATTATGTTTCATCTGATCTCGCGCCTCCGACAATTGCACATCACTTTTATTATCTTCATGTACGAGATGCAAAAATTCCCACTTCTTTGAAAAATGATATTTACCGCCAGTTATATCACACGGCACCTTTTGAACTTTTCACCAAATATACAGAGTTACGAAGTCGTTTTGACCTAATATCACTGAAAGAATGTCGTCCACTGATGTTGACTATTCTTGATTTCTGGATTCAACGTTGTAAACGGCTCAAAATATGCCTAGATGCTACGGAATTTTTTCCGGTTAGATTACAGTGGACCGATTCGGTGTTTGAAGGTACTCGACTCGAGCGTGATCAACTGTCACAGAACTGGGAAATTGGACTTGAAGTTGATGAATATGGATGGGCCATTGAAATGGTGCGTGCAGAAAGGGTAACTGCATTCACTGAAAATTGTCCATTGATCTTCATGGGTGATAATACATCTACACGCTTGGCACGCTATATCGAATGGGGTAAGCGGTTAAGTGATACGGATGGGCGGTTTCTGCAGCGGTTCAGAAGCGATAGTTGGAAATTAGAAGAATCTGAACAGATGTCTACTCTGTTTCTCTTTTTACAGAGAATTCATTTTGGCAATGGATGTATTGCAGTGATATTATCATCTGGAGCACATGAATTAGCTGAAAGAATGGCGCCATCGAAGTATGGCAAAATTCTGAAAGATATACTAATGTATTTGTTGCAGTTTCAGTTGCGCATTCTTGTGGTTCCACCGACGCCTCGTGCTGAAGATCAGTTTCTTTGGTTTCAATATGTGCAACAACAAATTGAACTTAGCATCAAGTTGTCGACCGTTGAATTTTTGATTCGGTCAACCCAGCAAGCTGGTGATCGCTGTTTTTTAGATGCTCTTGTTATAGGAAGCCGTACACTTGATTCATTTATGTGTGATAATTCTGGCTTTACTGATTATGGGATCAAGAAACTTGGATTTTTTTTGATTGAAGTGATGCATATTCCAAGAATCAGTCATAATAGACAAATTTCAAAACACCAAGCTGCAACTGCGACAACTTCGAGACGGGATGACGATTACAAGAGCGGAGATATCGCTATCGTAGAGCAACAGTCACTGAGATTGGTTGAAGCACAAACTAAGGTCTGGTATCAGTCCAGTGTTGATTATGAATCTATTGATAACGTCCCATCTTTCCCCTTACTGGCAAGTACTGACTTACTGCCAGCAAGTGTTGCATATTTAAATGTGAAGAGTTACTCGGAATTGGGCGGTTGTGCTGGTTCAGCTACAACAGGAAATTTGTTGATGCCATTGGATATCAGCTTTCAGGATTCAAGACATCGAACAAAGAAAACGAAAATCGCAGCGTCATCGCATCCCCAAATCATGAATAACGGACATTTACGGGGACAGGAACAACATGTAGTGACTAACTCTTCTAAAAAATTGGGAGAATCTCCCAGGTTATCACGTAGGAATTACTTTACGTCAACTCAAGAAAGACATGACCGGCGTAGACGAGCACGCGTACGTCATGCCACCGAACAACTAAATAATTGAGGCAAACTCAGGTCTTAATATGTTTCTGTAGATTTGATTTTTGTTGTCTTTTTTTATACAGTAGGAATTGGAGCGAAATTCATAATTTACAGAATCTGTAGGCTACAATGATTATGCTTTAGAATTGTCACTTATTTTCGAAATTAGGTTACTGCAATCATGTCTTAGGTATGATGGTGGTCGGACTTCATGCATATGATCTGCACTTGAGCTTTCGAAAACATTTCAGATACAGTTTCGCAGGCCTTTTTGTCTTTATTCGATTGATCTAGTTTTGACTTTTTAAACCTAAGTGGTTGTTTAATTTAACATTTTTTAATAGGTTTACGTATTTTTCAGATTTGCTGATGTATATATGCCCAATTTTTCTTTGGATACAGCTTGGTAACCGAACTACGGAAATCACTACTGATCTGTTCAGTGATTTTCTCAGTGACTTTTCGACATACCGTTAAATATATGATTTTACTGTTAAAACACGGGTTTAAATAGTATGTTGTGTGTTGTATGCAGATGAATGATTTAAAACGTCATTATTTTTGCCTTAGTGTACATTTGTAATTATCATTCTTCTCACTACACCACTACAGCAGTGTCTCTTCCACAAGTGAGAATAAAACATTGAAAGTCTCTCATTGATCATTTAAGTGATTTTAGGTATAATTTTTTAGTAATGAAAAAAAAAATGAAATTAGTGCCAATTTCTGTTTAGGGCTCGAACAGTGTTTTTGTTGTTATGAATCACATTATCATATGTTGATTTAGACATTAAGTAGTGATATTTGTCAAATCAGGCTGTTCCAATATTTCTGTTCCATTTCATTCTTATTTAGCTATGTGATCCAATTAAATACGCATAATTTATATAATTGAAAAAAAAAACTGTTAAGTTAACTGTTAAAAACTGTTAAGTTAAAATGTTAAGGCGTTTTTGTGAAATATACTGCCGAAGGATAATTTCGAATTTTTGAAATAATTGGCATTTGTTATTTTGTTTCTCCTTTGTGTAACATTTAATGTAAGATTTTTTTTTTGTCAGGTATTTGTTTCTTCAATTTTATATCCTCGTCTTGTGTATAAAAAAATAGGAGGATGGTAAAGTATGTGCATAGCGCTATCAGTATGAATTCAACTCATTTTATTTTTAATGCTTATAACATCACTTTTTATCTCATTCGATTCCTACGAACATTTTTGGTTTTTCCATATCATTATTTTACTATGGGATAGCCCTTCTGCAGTTTTTCGAATTAGGGAATTAATTTTCGAATTAATTTCGAATTATTATCTCCCCCACAGTTTTTCGAATTAGGTTATGGAAGAGTGAATAGTATCATAACATATGAGTAACACAGTGAACTGTTTAGCGCTAGAGTGATAGGGAGTAATGTTTGGAGTTGTAGGTAAGAGAATTAGAAGGGTGATCGTTAGCTCTGGCGAATATTTTAAGATTTCATGAATTTGAAAACGCAAAAATTTTATGTCATCTGAAGTATAAATGAATTTACTTTCATAAAATTCTTCATTCTTATTACTTACTATACGCTTTATCGTTTGATATAATCTTCTTTTTTCATAAATTTCAAATTCTTTGTGGTTACTTTTGACGTGCAAATAACTTACTATCAGATTGTAATTTACTGTTTTATGAAATAGATGCTTAATTTAAGCAAAAATTTTTAAACAAATGACTACGTTTTTTTTTTCGTTTCGTAGGAATATTTTTGATTACGAAAAAATTTTAATTTAAGGGAGATATTCCATCTATGATGTCTGCATTATCTTTTGGTGTGTTTTGGTCTTTTGGTCTGTTGATCTTTTGGTTTGATCATTTTGGTCTTTTGATGTGTTTATAATTTGATATCTCCTAATCAAAGATTAATTTGTTCTTTTCAGTACCAAATAGCCATCATCTTCAGGTTAATTCAATTCATTTTTTGCAACTATTTCTTGAAATTCTGGAATTTTTCGAATTTAATTCCAATTGCGAGTAATTTTTTGATTTTATTAGTTTTTCCATAAAATAGTCTTTCAATCACTGTTGATTTTTTGTTTCCAAATTTGTTAGTGCTTAAATGTCAAATATTATTGTTTGTTATTTGTCATTTGAGCGCCACTTTTTTTGTGGACAATTTTCACTCAAAGTCGAATGTATTACGTGCTGATGATAAGCATATGTTAGAAAACGTTTAAAATGCATTGCAAATTTAGCGTCATTAAGGATATATTCCGGTAATAATTGGATTGATTATCTCCGAAGTCGTTTGTTATTATGAACGCCAACATAGAGATAGAGAAGAGAATGGAAGTTTTGAATAAGCTCATTGAAATTTTCATTGAAGTAACCTTTTTCGTGCAGGTATCATTAAGTGAATTTGATCCGTGATCATATAAATTTATCAGTGAAGAGGGCAGGAGAATATGATGGCTAATTTACAAAAGGCCTATCTTGGAATGCAATGTTTTTGGGGTGCTGAATCAACATTTGCAAAATTGGATGGTGTACTGGCAACGCGAGTTGGTTACGCTGGTGGTACCACACTTTTGCCTAATTATAAGAATATCGGTGATCATACGGGTATGTTTTGTTTTAATTTCACAAAATTTTCCTGTTTTTATACATAATGCATATTTAACTAAAAATTATCATACATGGAAGGAATCTTTGTTCACTTATTTTCATCTCATTTCTTGCAAGCTTCTGTTCCTTAAAGAATTGTTTCCTTTAATTTATATGCCATTTTAAAAGGTTTATTTGTAAGTGATTTTATCCTGTCCAGTTCTATATCATTGGAGTTTTTCCACTTGAATATTAGATTTAAATACTATGAAGATTCCACCTTTTAACACGTAATGAAGATTTCAAATATTTGTAGAAATAACGGAAATTCAGTTTGACGAAAAAATTATAAGCTACGATAAAATTCTGGATTGCTTTTGGGAAAATCATGACCCAACCGTGATATACAAAAAACAGTACCAATCCGCAATTCTTTATGTAAATGATCAGCAAAAAGAGACAGCGCAGGAGAGTTTAAAGAAGCTACAGGTGACTTTAATTTCGTGGCAGACATTTCTTTTAAGATGGTAGTAAGAAACAAATAATCTGATAACCTAAACCTCGTTTTCTTTTAATTTTATGAGATGTTTCGTGTATGTATTATAAAAGAAATAGGAAATGTAACAACACTTTATAATGGCTAAAAATTTTCGAAAAATATGAAAAATTGTAACAGTATTCAGGAAAAATATGGTAACAAAAAGTTAAATACGTATATTCAAAAGCTGGTACGGTTTTATCAGGCGGAGGATTATCATCAAAAATATTGGTTGCGCTGTCAAACGGCAATTTTGAAAAAGGTTGGCAGAAAAAGTTTTTATTTCGCTAGAATTTCTTAATCGTGCAAAAAACTTTGAACCTTTCATTTAAACAGGATTTTGATCCCATTTTTGGGAGGATCGATTAAATATTTCGTCAATTTTAATAATAAAATAAGGTGCTTTTGTCGTTTATTCGAGCAAAGTGTTTTGTTCATGATGATAAAAAAATATTTTCTTGGTCCCAACAGATCCGATCTAGGAACTAAATCAAGATGTAGAAATGGTAGACAAAGACGGGAGTGGTCGAAGGTTTCCGGAAGTTGAAATAAATCAGAAAACACTTTGCTATATCTTAACTGACGAGCTAAAATCGAGTAGATCGAAATACTATGAGATGACTGCAGCAAGCATTGGTTGGATAGTTGGTATGAGTGAGCTCATTCAGGAATTTTTCTAACTTTAATTCTTGTTCCTTTCCGAAAATATAGCAGTTTAATTCATGTCCTTTTTCGCATTGTTTACCAGATTATTCTTTGGAAATAAGATGGCTATATATACAAGGGTAATTACCAGAAATTACACTACTTTTTCTCTTGAATACAGGGAATGACCTCATTAGATATCAGGGTTATAGTGACCTCCTTAAAGAGATCATCATAGCTGTGCTGTTCAATCTCTTCGCTGACTTGTGCAGTGGTGCTTTCAACTTTCAAAACATTTGTTCTATATTTCTTATGTTACAATAAAAATTCCATTGCAGCTGAATCTGAGTGATGAAGAGGTAGTGAGTTCAGTTTTAGCTACAAAAGTGAATGCGTTTCTGACAGGCTATAAAAATTTCGATGTTCTCAAACACCTGGCTAATAAGTATCAATTGGACAATGATGTTACCAAATTGATCGAAGATATTGCCCTAGCAGGTGGAGTGGAGACAAGTTCATGCCATGTGTAATTGTTCATTGTAATTGTTCATTTTAAAACCGTATATGAGGAATAGCAAAAATGGAATAGACGTAATAAAGTTTGTTCACCAGCGGACGATTTCATCATCTGTTTATTTCATTCTTTTAACAGACTGAATAAGCAAAGAGGAATTATATCTGTTACTGTATTTACTAATCAATAGAGTGCTTTTGAGCTTTGTTGTTGTTACTCAGCTAATATTGTTTGTTTGTTACTCAGCGAGGAGACTTCTGTCACTTTCAATGAGATTTTCATAATTAATTATTTATTTGAATCAAATAAAGTGTCATCTATATGCATACCTGTATGCGATACATATTGCATAACAGAATGAAATTTAGTGGGGAGGAGATAGAGAGTGTTAATTAGATGTTTAGATAAATTAAATGACATTAAAGAGAAGTGTTTATATTCACTGTAATGTTAACATTATCCTGCTGTGAAATATCGGAAGATTCTCGAACATTACGAAAGTCCACCGCAGACATTCCCTTCCCGTTTGCTTTTGTGTATGAATCGTACGAAAATCTAAGGAAGAAAATTTGTATTTCTCTTCGAAAAATCAAAATGACACAAAAAGGGAAACAATAAAGGATGAAAACTAAAATTTACCATCTCATTCACTACTTCCCACTCTCTCTTTCCCTCTCCTATTTAATGTCCTACACATTTTACCGTTTAACACTGTACTAATCAATGTTTTTGATGTCACTCAATTTATGATTTAAAAGGCCTAAATTGATAAATGTGATAGGATAATATGCGTTCTAATATGTCTTAAAAAATTCGCAGCCTTCTCAATTATCATTTTCTAATTAAAGGACGGATGTTTGATGATGTAAATTGTTGAGTTTTGCGTTGCAATACAACGTGTGATTAGTAGCACGGAAAACGTGTTAGTGGTTGATTTGCCGTTTGGTTTAGTTGGAATTTTATGTTGTAGTCTGTAAGTTTAATGCATCCAATCACTGGTTGTTTGATTTGTTTAGGATGGGCAGTGTTTTGTGGGATGAAACTCGGAGAATGATAAGATGGAAAAGTTAGCATTTTTTTTCCGCATCTTATCAGTTTGTGATCCCTGCGATAAAACCGCTGACCTTAACAATGATGGAACGGTGGAGGAAGGAGGGGTGATAGTGTTGCTCATTGTGAGCTTTTAGAAGATTAGACTTTCGGTTGCTAAATTCCCTGGGATGATTGTTATTTCTAAGCTATCCTATGTTTCATTGTCATTTATGCTTCTAATTAAATTACTGGTTTTGTTGACCTTCCCAATAGATGTTTAATTGTGACTGGTTAAAAGCTTCCGTGATCACGTACGTTTTTGATGAATATGTCATAAATGATCATTCAAGATTGATTACTGGTTAGATAGCTTTGCTGTAAAATATAATTAACTGTCAAATGATGAAAATTTGCTGGCAAAATAATGGACGTTCGTTTAGCAGTAGAAAAATTGAAGATAGGGATAGAATATGGAATATTTTAAGAAGGGATCACCAAATAAAATGATTGAAGGAGATTTACTACCAAGATAATTGTGATCGAAATTCTTAAGAAAAATAATCTGATTCGAAATCCAGAAACATTTTAAGGGTTCCTTGAAAGGTTCGAAAGATGTCGGAGCAACAAACTCAACAGCAACAACTGCCATCATTGAAACGAGGTTTAGTGAAACAAATTTTGTGTGGTGACGCTGTCGTTTTACAGGTGTCTATTCTGTTCTCTAATTTTATATTTCTCTCAAATCAAAAATTCATGATATTGTCCATTTAAACTGTATCGCAGAACAAAAAGGAAGTCTACTGAGTATAATAAGAGAGACGTAATGTCCTGCTAAGACTAAATACGCTTTCATATTTGTCTCCCTATTGGGGTTTTATTAACTTTTGGAGCATGGGAATCTGCAAACGACATTCAGCTGTTTTGTAATTCCTGAAATATATTATACAATTTCTGTTTGGGGGTGAAGTTTTTTTAATGAGGAGAAAATTTTTTAGATATATTTCACGCAATTGAAGTCCATAATTTTACTACTGTTTTGATTATTTACTGTTTTGACTATAGTTTGTTTAACTGTATTGCATGGACATATGACATGGTTTAAGTTTATGAAGAGAAAACATGGAATAAAATGATCAAAAGAGAACAAGTTATATCACTTTACCGATTTCAAAAATGTTTTTCAGGGTCCACCAATGAATGGACCTCCGAAGGAGGTAACGGTATATTTGAGTAATGTGATTGCTCCAAGGCTGGCGAAAAGACCAACAGATACTGAGCCCGGCAAAGAAGACGAGGTATGAAATTTGATAGCTCTAATCATATAAAAAGACGAAGGATACATATCAGATAACATTTAGGATTATTAGAAATTACCGAAGTATATAGGTATAAGAATTTTAAATGGAATTTGAATAAACTAGTTATAACTTCTAAGAAACATGTATGTTTTTCAGCCGTTTGCTTGGGAATCGAGAGAATTTCTGCGTAAGAAACTTATAGGGCAAAATGTTGTTTTCCGGTGTGACTATACGGCTACATCGGGGAGAGAACATGGCCGGATATATCTTGGTGGAACAAGTAATTTTTTTTCTATGAACCGATGTAAAACATGATTTGTTCATGAATTATGACAGTGAATTTTTTTAGGATGATTTCAATTTTTTTACAATGACATTTTAATTTTACATATTTGCATAAGTTTTAAGCAGATGCGAAGATTTTGCAAGACATTAGTTTCAGTGCTTTTCTTTTTCAGATCTTGAAAATTCGGAAAATGTGACGGAGGCATGTGTTTCCGAGGGTTGGGTTGAAGTGAGAGTAGGACGTGTTGCAGAGTAAGTGGCATATTCCTAAAATTATCGATTATAAATGTTCCTTTTCCGATTTTAAATAGGATGAAGGATAATTTAGTTAATGAGTTTTAAATCTCAATTCACATTACGTATTTGTAGTGAATATACCGCCAAACTGTTGGAGTTGCAAGAAGCTGCGAAATCCGCGAAGAAAGGGAAATGGGCAATAGAAGAAGAAAGTACACAGCAACATGTAAGAAGCTTTTATTTGCAATGTTTATGAATTTATTGGTTTTGTCGTTTTACAACCCACTTAAAAAAAGTGAGTCAGATTTACTCTTATTTAACACTTTCATCCAAAATAAACAGTTATAAGAGATGAAAAAAGTAAATCAAGAAACTGTAATATCAAAAGTTTGGTCCTTCCTTTCTAGAACTTGCGTGGGATCAGAAAGTGTTGTGTCACTAAGTTATTATAAGGGTTTCTTACTTTTTTTTGCAACTGATGTTGTTTTTTGTCCATTTTTTGTTTTTTCAAAAATGATCATTGTAAAACCACTTTATCCCGTTGACAGGTGCGACATGTGAAATGGATTATAGAAAATCCACGGGCTCTTGTCGACATATTCAAGCAGCAAAAGATTAAGGCGATTGTTGAGCAAGTACGAGATGGTTCAACCATCCGTGCATTTCTGTTGCCTGATTTCTATTACATAACACTCATGCTCTCAGGTATTAAAGTAAGTTGGTTTATTTTGTTTGCGTCTTCTTGACGAGCAATTTATATGGATGAGCTTGTATTGTATTAAGGTGAAACAATGTGGCACTCGTGAGAACTTTTCTGCTCTAGATTGAGCTGTCAAATGAATTTGCTGCTTTAGTTGAACGAATTCGAAATTTATGAAAGTTGAGATTTCTTGTGAAAGGAGGAATTTTGAGAAATCCAAATTTTAGGCACCAGCTATACGTGCTGGAGCTGATGGCCGAGCGGAAGACTATGCAGAAGAGGCACGTTATTTTGTTGAGTGTCGTTTGCTACAAAGAGACGTTGAAATTATTTTGGAAAGTACTTCAAATCAGAATTTTGTTGGTTCCATCATACATCCTAAAGGGAACATTGCTGAACTGTTACTTAAGGAAGGTTTTGCAAAATGTGTCGATTGGTCTATCACATTGGCCACATCAGGGCCAGAAGTACTACGTGCCGCAGAAAAGTTTGTCATACTATCTCTTTCTCAGATTAATTAATCAGTTCATAAACACAAATCTTATGTTGTTTCAGAATAGCGAAAGAGAAAAGGCTTCGTTTTTGGCGTACTTACCAACCGTCTAACCAATTAAGCGTTGACAAGAAACTGTTCACCGCAAAGGTGGTTGAAATTGTTATGGGTGATGCACTTATTGTGCAAAGAGAAAATGGAGATGAAATCAAAATTTGGCTGTCATCCGTAAGACCTCCAAGGTTATTAGCCCATTTTACTAGGTCGTATCTCGAATTTTTAGAGAATTACCTCGGAAAGTGATTGTAATATATGACAGATATTGTTATAATTTTACAATCTAAAGTTGTCAAAGACCATTGAGGTCCCTCGTTTGTGTTTATTTATTGATATAGCGTTTTTCCAAGATGCGCCGCAAAGAATTTTATTTTTTCTTCAGGGAGGAAAATAGAGATACAGAAAACAAAGTTGGTCGACAATTTCGGCCGTTGTATGACATTCCTTACTTGTTTGAAGCTCGTGAATTTCTACGAAAACGATTGGTGGGCAAAAAAGTTCAAGTATGTCTCAATATGAAATATAGCACATATTTTTTGATTGAAATATTAGCAAAGAATCATCAAATCAGAAAAGTTCACATATTCATTGCTGTTAGGCTCTTGTACGGATAGAAATGATTTGCTCACTGAAAATTAGCTTAGAATAACAATACATACTTTTTTCGTAATTCCATACATTATAGAATGGTTATCTATGTTAGTTTAGTTGTTTTGATTCATATAATTTTAGATCACTATTGATTATGTACAGCCAAAAACCGAACAGTTTCCCGAGAAAATTTGTTGCACCGTTATGTCTGGAGGATTAAATGTTGCTGAAACGCTTATTTCGAAGGGCCTGGCTAAGGTAGTACGATATAGAAGTGATGATGACAATAGGTATAGCTGACGTTTGTTGTTTTTTCTTTAAAGAAGAAAAGGACTTGACTTTTCTTGAGAACTCCTGAATAGAAATTCAAGACAAATGAGTGCTTTCAGATCTTCTCAATACGACGCCTTATTAGCTGCTGAAGCCAAAGCAGAAAAGAGTAAGAAGGGTCTATTTGCTGACAAAGTATTGGGTGATAAAGGTCCAATTTTAAGGATTCAGGAATTGCAAGGGGTTAGTCAATTGGTTTTCTATATTTTGCTTATTATTTTTTGGTCGATTTGCATAATTTTCTTTAAATAAAGGGTTCACTTGTGCACAAAATAACAGAAAGAAACTAAGAGGGCGAATCAACAGTTGTTAAGAAGAGTAAAATATTGAGAATAAGAATTTGACTTTCCCAAGCAATTTATTATTTGCTGATTGTTTTGCACTACTTTAATTAAGCTTTTTTTACAACTTGACTTATTTGTTATAAAACTTAAAATTGATGCCGGGCATAAATTTTTTTGCAGGATGCACAACGTTCGAAGCAATTCTTGCCTTATTTGCAAAGATCAGGTCGATCTGAGGGTATTGTAGAATATATTGCATCTGGAAGTCGGGTACGCTTATATGTGCCTAAAGAAACGTGCCTTATAACATTTTTATTTTCTGGTATTGATTGTCCCCGCGGTGCTCGTATTGGTCCAGGTGGTAAACTGATCGGTGAAAATGAACCGTATGCTGAAGAAGCTGCTAAATTTACACGTTCGAAAATTATGCAGCGTGAGGTTGGTTTGTCATTTTCAAAAAACAACTTTACGGAATTTTTTCATTGTTATTGATTCCCCAATATTACGATTCCCTCAGAGGCTTTTTTCATGTTTTATAAATTTTGTTATAAGAAAAATTTCCTTCAGGTAGAAGTAGAAGTGGAAGGTATTGATAAGTCAGGAAGTTTCATTGGCTACATGTTTGTACAAACTGAACAGGGCCTTTCTAATATGAGTGTAGCATTAGTGGAAAATGGTCTAGCAAGTGTACATTTCACAGCTGAGAAAGGTGCATATTACTCTCAGCTCTGTACGGCAGAGGAAAAAGCTAAGAAGGTTTCAATTTTTATATCTTTTGTATGTAAATGTGTTCTTAATATTTTGTAATTCATATTTTTGGCTTGCTACATTTAGTGTTCTGGTTTATAATCTCTTTTGAAAAAAAATAATCAAACATTTCTCCTTTATTGATTACATGGAGGCGCTATCCATCAATATTTAACCATCTGTGGATGGCTAAACCTTTTTTGGATGCGGTCACAATATGGACTTCTTTATACAGACAGAAGCTACAGTCTTTTTTTTCCAATTTTAGGCAAAAATAGGAATATGGACAAAGTGGGTAGATGAAGAAGCCATTGTGCAAGCGGAAATTGCTTCCGCGGCTGAAAAGATGGAACGTACAATAAATTATCGAAAGGTGGTTGTTACCGATGTGTACAGAGGGAGTTTCAAATTTGCTGCTCAATCGGTGGATGATGGTATGTTATTTGCAATTTGTAACAAGGAAAATTGTATTCAAAGTTACTATTTCAGACAAAAAATAGTGTTTTGAAATTTGACGCCTGAATGTTTTAAATTCTCTGTTTCTAATTTTTATTCATAAGTTTGTAGTAAGGAAATCTTTATTATACTGATCCGTATTTTGGTGATCTCTCAGACAAGGTATAGAGGAAGACTGCTAATTGTTAACATTATAGGTCCAAAACTTGAAAAAATGATGAAAGAATTACGCGAAGATTTGAGGAAAAAGCCACCAGTAGTTGGTGCATATGTTCCACGACGTGGAGATTTGTGCGTTGCACGGTTCTCAGTTGACAAATTATGGTATCGAGCACGCGTTGAAGGAATAAAAGGAAAAAATATCGACATTTTATACGTCGACTTTGGAAATGTAATTCCTTTTCAATTTAATTATAAAAGTAATCTAAAAAGAACTTGGATTAGTTAACTTCATTGAGCTTTACTCCCTTCTATGACGAATTTTAAAAATTATCTGTATAAAAACCTCTTTTTTTAAGAAGCCTTACAGTGTCATATAACATTCTTCACGTTCGAAATGAAACGATTGTGTCTTATGGTCAGGCATTGAAGAGTTTTTGAATTTTCTGAAAGAGTTTAATACATTCCTCATGTATTTTGCGTTTAATACCATCAAGGATTACAGAGAGAAGTGGTTGATGTGACATCAATGGCTGCTTTACCGGCTAGTTATGCAGCGCATCCAGCAGGTGCACGCGAATATCAAATGGCTTTCTTGCAAATGCCAAACGATCCTGATCATGCAAATAACTCGGAGATAGCATTTGAGCAAATTCTGTTCTCAGCACCGTTTATGTTTATAAACATAGAATATCGGTATGCTGGAATGGAATACGTCACAGCGGTTATTGAAACATCTGACGGTACTCGTACGGATGTTGCAAAAAGGCTTGTTGCTGAAGGACATGCTCTGACAGAACAAAAACGAGAAAAGAGATTCGCTTCATTGGTAGCCTATTATTTTTGCTCTTGTACTTTATTAAAATTTATCAGTATAAAAATGTGATTGGTGAGTAAGTAATATGTGATGTGCGTAACTTGTGATTCATTTGTTAGAGCACTTTTTTTATAAGTTGCATGAGAATTGGGAAATATCACTGAAACATGTATAAATTTTTTTTGCAGATTGCGGAATATCAAGAAACTGAAAAGATTGCCCGTCGAGAGCATCGTAACATTTGGGAATATGGTGATTTTACTGGTAATGAGTTATAGAAATTCTGAAGAATGCTAACGAACAAAAGGAACAGAAGAAAAATATTGTTATATTTTTGTTTAGATTCATTGTTATCGGACTTACCGTTAGAATTAGTAGGTGCAATTTTGATTGTTTTGTTGTCGCTGTCACTTCCGGTTTTCCTTTTGTTATTCAATCTGCGTTTTTATCTTTTCTATATCTACCTTCCTGTTGAAAAAAGTTAACCTAAACACTTCCGCGGCTTTTGTTACTATATCAATATGTAGTGAAATGGTGGTGAAGTGTCGTTTTTGTTTCATTTCGGTCAGGTGGCGAGATGATGAAGTTCCTTCTGCACTTTTTTCATCAGAACGGAATTCTTAGATATCAGACGGTTATAATAGGGCATGTTAGTCATTTTAACAGACTATGATTTGTCACATTTACTTCATAAGTTTCAATGCTATTTTCAAAAAAACAAAAAAAATCGTTTTTTTGCGATTCATTGCTTGAGTAAGATGACTGTGATATATACCTTATTTTTGTTTTGTTCTTTTGCTTG
Source organism: Litomosoides brasiliensis (assembly GCA_013365375.1). Classification (NCBI taxonomy): domain Eukaryota; kingdom Metazoa; phylum Nematoda; class Chromadorea; order Rhabditida; family Onchocercidae; genus Litomosoides; species Litomosoides brasiliensis. The sequence continues at coordinate 65,250 of JABVXW010000222.1, read as the reverse complement.
ACATTTATAAAATTTCTGGATTATCATTATTCCCTGTGTGATTCTCGATACAATAGTTTGTCTTCCTTCCTTGAGTTTCTCACTAACCTGGTTGTTTTTGTTTGCTTTGCAATTTCTGCACAGGTATTTTCTTCAACAGTTTTTCAAATTGAAGTATTCTTGTGATCATTTTTCTTGTTCAACTGTTTTATGGTGTTTTTTGTGGTAGTCAGTATGGAAAATTGTTTTCAAAAACAATAAATGCACCTTTTTCTCATTCCAGAGAGATATATTATGTGGAATGAAAGGTTGACGCTCACACTGAATATGTATTTTAAATCATTTAACGATTGGTTTGTGAGACAATGTTGCGTTTGAGGATTAATCTGGACTGGGCTAAATTTCTTTAAAGGTTTTTATACTTGGAGATAAGTTTGACTGATATTAATTTCTATCCTCCTATTCTCCCTTTAAGTTTGAGAGGGTGGGACGCAGCCTTTGTAACATTCGAGGAACTTCAAAAATTATTTAGTCTAGAAAATTTTAGAGCACATGGCGTAGTTCGGCAGTGATAGAAAGAGTAAAATTGTGGAAGCAAATTTTCCTAAGAATTATGTTAATGCGTATGTATAGTCGGCCAGCAATCTTAGCTTTGAGAATGCTGTTTTAAGGATAAAATCAATTGTTGTGTCAATTCCTACATTTATTGAGTTCTATTTCAGAACATGGGTGCTGGGCATCGTCCTGGACCATTGAAACAATCAAATAAGAAGCATAAAAGTGGTCGGCATCGTAGCAAGGGTGCAGTGGATGCGGTCGCTGGAGGTTTGTTTTTCTTCTAAATGTCGCATGAAGTCGCTATAGATATATTTTTATGATTTGATCATAATTGTAGGATTGATAATGGATTGAGCTGTAACTCAATTCGCGCTGAAGAAATGAAATTTGTTAACTTGATTATAAGACCCAACGAAGATTTAAAGTTTTGAAAAGAAAAATACCAGAATATTGTTTGACTATAATATTTTTCAAGGTAAAGTCGATTGCAAAGCAGTAATTGGAAAAAAACGCTTCTTGGTTGGCAAGAAAGCTCGGCGTCTTCAGGCTCGACAGATACGTGAAAATAAACGTACTGCTCTATTATCTGACAGTTATGCTGTTTCTAACAGTTACCTCCAACAACCTCCAATATTTGTCGTGCGTTTTCTTTGCTGTAAATTAAGTCAGTCAACTTAATTTCCCGTAGTTTCTATGTGTGCTTTTAGTTGGGACTTAAAGTCATTTGGTTGTAGCAAAAACTTTGAGTAAACTGTTCGTACATTTCCTACATTATCACTGCTTCTATAAAGAGGTTTTAAAGTTGTAGACCAAAAAAAATTGGGAATTTAATTCTTATATTAAAACTACCTTTCTCAAAAGATTCCTGAATACTGATGGTACCATGCAAGAGGATTATTTTAAATTTTTGTGATATCCGTCCAATTAGCTTTAGTAGATTTTTGCTTAGGGTTTTTTTAAGTTTATATTTTCTTATTTATGGTTATTTTTGGTTTAAACTCTTATTTTCCTTCGTTCTTTTGTTTGTCAAGCTTATATTTCAGACAGTGCTATCATTTGATCGGAATTACTCAGCCGATGAACTTATAGCGCTGTTTTGTTTATGTGATGAAACTTCATATAAAAACATGGGTTGTAATGGTTGTTCAAATTATCTTTGGTAAACTTTCACTATTTCTGTTGATGAATGAGTTTCGGATATCAAATATTTTTGAAGAAAAAGTAGTTAAGAAGTTCAGTGGTCGATACATGACGTTTTCAAATCTTGTATAATTTTACAATTTATACAATCTATGTAGTTGCCTGCATTATTCCTTTAACATGATTGTAGTCATTATATATGAATGTTCTGGCGAGATTCGCAAGTCCAATTGTCGAATCCTTTCCTTTAGCGTCATCATCCATGCTATTAGTGTGCCTTACAGCTTCATTTGAGTTTTTTAAAGGAATTCTAGTCAGTTTAAATTAAAAAATACAGAATTCTATCACATTTTACTTTTTACAAGATATTTTCCAAATCTTTCTTTTAGCATTAAGCGGCTCAAAAGTCGTTATATGTTCGCCGCACCGGATTGTTCAAGCATTGACGCTGTGCTTGATTACTTGAAAATATCTAACGTCATGGCTTTTATTTGGCCAGCTACTGGTGAAATTACGGTGGAAGATGATATTTTAATGAGCACCTTATTGGCACATGGTTTGGCGGCTACAGTACACTTTGTACCAGGGCTCAGTACCGCTGTAACGAAACATAAAGAAGTTATACGCAAAAATGTTACAAAACTAATAACAAATTGGTAATTTTGCATCGATAATTCAGAGCTGCTGGTCGCATAACAGAGTTTTTCTACTTCCTAATTTCAATTTTCTCATTTTTATTTCTTGCTTTTTATTCTAGCCATAAAAGAGATATTGCTCATGTATCATTTATAAAATCTGAAAATATTTCCATAATTTTTATAATTTTATGATGTTAGGAGTTTTGGAGATGAAAAACTGATGCACTGTGATAGCGAAAATGACGCTTTACTTTCCCTGCGCTTGATCAGTACAATGAAGAAGAAGCAATCGTTTATGCAAAAAATGCGACCACATTTAATTGCTGAAAATGTTGAGAAAAGTGAAATTGAGGTATGATTTTTTCCATCGAGTTTGATTTCAGCTTGTCTAAAATGAAGTAGAAAGTGGACATCATATATTAAAATCAGTTTCAAAATAAAAAGTAAAGTCGTTGAGCGATGATCAACAGCATGATCAGTTGACGGATAGTATGCTTATTATATAGCAATGTCGCTGTTAATAAATCTGCATATATCTGCATTGCCCGGAGTACCCGGATGATCGTGCTGATCTTGAGTCCTGGTTAAAACAATATAATGTGAAGTTTCTAATTGAAATTCATGTAATGAAACTAGTAGTTGTGCTTTCAGGGAGATTTGTGCACGCTGAAAGTTTCCGGATATTTGAGGGGGCCACCGTTGAATGTTAACAGTCTCATTCATGTGTCATGGATGGGCGATTTCCAAATGAAACAAATTGTCGTAGAGGATGATCCGTATGAAACAGATCGAAAGGTCTTTAAAAGTTTAAATGAGTATTTTAATGAAGTTGAAATAAAGTGTGAAGGTTATAATTTCTGAATAAAGAATAAAATATTCCTTTTTTTAGTCACCCACAAAACTTTGTTGACTATAATGTGTATCTCCAAGTTATGGCGCTGCATTGTCGAAATTAAAGGAAATTTATTAAAAATGTATGCGATCAAGATGTAGCGTTTTTGATGACTAGTAATTGTAGGTTCGGATTGGTACCAAAGCTTCAGAGACTACATTCAAACCAGATGTGAATCTGCAAGCAACATTACAATCCGAAATGGTTGTGGACCCTATGGATGCAGAGCAGACATGGCCAACTGAAGAAGAGATTGTGAAGGAAGCATGTAAGATCGCTGTTGCTTTTACCAATGAAGATTAAAGTCGCTGAACATTAGCACTGCTTAAATTCCTGACAGGAAAATCCTTGTAGACTGCATGCCTTTAGTATTATTTTATCGATCTCTGTATGGTTGACGGTTCAAAGAGTTGTAGATGTGTATATGGCTGTATGGCACCACTTTGCAAATGTGATAATTTTCAGTTAAAACAAAGAAAATAGTGAAAAATGTACCTGTTGGCACGTCGGCATATCAAGCTGAGTGGATTATTAGTGACGAAGATGAAATATCTGATGAAGATATTGAGGTTTTTATTAATTTTTGAAATACACTGACAACATTTAAGTGCAAAAATAGTTTAAAAGTGGAAACTAAAAGTAGACTTGAACATAACGAGATCAAAAAGTATACTTGAAATTTATGGAACCGCAAAAATATTTCCAAGAACACAATTCCTTCTCAAAATATATTTACAGCTGGTGGAATAAATTACATTATTTTTCTAGGAAGAACTGGAAGATAGTAATGCTTTGAAAGAAGCAGTGAATGGAGTAGAATCAATAGAATCAGATGTCGAAGATGAAATGGAAGTAGAGAAGGTTTCTATTCGCATGTTTTGTTTCGAGGTCCCTTTATTATTTCTAAGTTGAAAAGAAAGCAAAGTAAATCATGCTTCACTAAATTTAGATGAGTATCGTAAGTGATGCTGAAAGTTCTGCGGATATTAAAGACGAAGAAATCAATATGGCAGAAGTGGAAAAATATCGGAAAGCCCGTGAGAATGAACAATTCCCCGACGAAATTGACACACCGATGGATGTAGCAGCTAGAATCCGTTTTCAGAGATATCGTGCTTTAAAAAGTTTCAGGTTTATTATTTGAATGTGCTTTCCCAAATAAACGAAAATATTAGGCCTTTTCAAAAAATAGAGCAGTAAACTAAAAAGATTTGATACAGAAAATGGCCGATATAATTCTAGGACATCGCCATGGGATCCGCTTGAAAATCTTCCAAAAACATATTCTCGTATTTTCAAATTTTCGGACTATCGGCACTCCAGAAAAGTCGCGTTATCAAGCACTGCATTTCAAACTGAATACAGCGCACCACGAGGCACATTCATTTCTATTTATATCAGTAAAGTACCCACTAATTTAGCAGGTATCTATTTTATATCATTCTAATTAGTATCTCACTACCATTTTTTAAGCCTTATTTCTTTTTCGGATTTATTGATGCATTCTGTAAATTAGAAAACTTTTTGTCAGTAGGAAAAAATTTCGTAGAAGGGTGACAGCTAAGAACTACATCCTACAGTGTTTGAAAGATTTGGACAAAATGAAAAATAAAATTGTCCAATTTAATGAAAATGATTAACTGTACTGCTCATCCGCTATACAGACTCATTTTGTCAGCCTGGCAGTTTAGTGAATATTCTGTGGACATAAAGAAGATCTTAATGCCTGTTATTTTTTTTTCAGATAATTGGCCGCGTTGCAAGCCATTAATAATTTATGGATTACTAGCACATGAACAAAAGATGTCACTTCTTAATATGGTGCTTAAAAGACACCCATCTTGTACTGTGCCGATACCAAATAAACAAAGATTGATATTTCACGTCGGTTATCGACATTTTGAAGCGGAGCCAGTCTTTTCACAGCATACAAGTGGTGATAAGTTCAAGGTGACTCCTTAATTCCACTAAATTGGTGCTTTCAGAATTTTTTTTATTTGTTCTTAGCATACCATTCCAGCTTAATTTCCAGCTAATTTTAAAATATAGTCATCTGCTGATAAGCGCTACTTCTGATTTTTCTAATACGATGGAAAGAAGTATGATTAAAGTAGTAACTAAATAAGTGGAAGAATTTTTTCTTCGTCACTAACTTTCTTTGAATTTTAAATTTTGAAATATGAAAATATTTTAAATACAACGTTTTCCATGTTTACAGATGGAGCGGTTCATGCCAAGCAATGGCTCATTTGTTGCGTCCGTATTTGCACCAATAATGTTTCCACCTACTTCTGTACTGGTTTATCGATTAGATAGCCGGGGAAATCAACAACTTGTCGCAACAGGTGGTGTGCTAAATATCAGTCCGGATCGAATCGTTCTCAAGCGCATTGTTCTTTCCGGACATCCATTTAAAATCAATCGAAGAAGTGTTGTTGTACGCTACATGTTTTTCAACCGTGGCAAGTTTTCCTTTACTAAAATTCAGAAAAATTGTCACGGAATACATGAATGGTAGACAAACGACTGTTCAATGTCTGCTTGTTTGTAAATCTTAGTCATTTCTTGACACTTGCCTGATTCTAGTCTTTATTTCAGATGGTAGTAACGAAATGTCCATTCCCTTTTTATACATGCTACAGATGATGTACAACAATCTAAGGCACTAAAAAATGACAAACCAACTTTTTGGTTTCTTTTATATTTTCTGTTTTTAGCCAAGTCTTTTAAAAGCTTGGTAAATTCTGTCGGCAAACTCTTTATTTCTTTTCAGAAGATATTGAATGGTTTAAACCTGTGGAATTGCGCACTCAACGTGGTCGAAGGGGGCACATTAAGGAAGCGTTAGGTGACTTCTTTTTGTAAAAATTCTAATGCATTAAGTGTCAGAGTAGGAGAAAAACCAGTGGATCAGGTGTAACAAATTAAGAATTTTTCTTAAGAAGCCACTTTTTAATCTTTTTTATATTTCAAAATTTTAAAAAATTTTTTAGACTGATCAAGTAGTTTGATCCGAGAACTCATTAAACTGAACTAACTTCATGTTTTTCTTCACGAAGACCAAATCAGCTTGTGTGATATGCCTCTCTGTAATACACTGTATTATCCGCCTTGCAATTCTGCTAAGTTCTTGTTAAATTACTAATAATTTGTTGTTATTCAGGAACACATGGGCATATGAAATGTGTATTTGATCAACAGCTTAATGCGATGGATACAGTGATGATGAGTCTTTACAAACGAGTTTTTCCGAAATGGACATACAGTCCTATCACGATGCATCCTTCTGGACCAGTTAATGGATCCGATCTGATGGAAATTTAGTTTTCAGCAATTGTACTTTCCTGAACCTGTTATTGTTGACGCTTGAAGTTTGGATAAATAGTTGAAAACTGTTCCGAATTTTCTACTTTAAAATTGAACTCTAGAATTTATGTTGACTTTAATGAATGCATCGTCTTAAATTCAGCTTTTACCCCTAAATTTTTGTAAAAATTAAAAGGGTTTAGATTTCCAGTTTTTGCAAAACTTTAGATTTCCATTTTATTCTTTGTTATCTATTGAAATTATTGTTGATTCGAATGCCTTATGTTAACAATAAAAAAATAATGTTGTTAAATGGTTTTTTCCAAACTGGTTTGTCAGATTAAAATGAATCTCGAACATTTGGATACATTTCTAATAACCTTCCCGAATTCATCGTTTTCTGTTGTCTTATTCTTTTTTTTGCAGTTACGTATGGCGTAGCTTCTCACTCAGTTTAGTATCAGAAAATTCACCAAAAAATGCGACTTTATTTTATTTAGTTCATTTACCTGCTAAGTCCTAAAATGTTATGCGTACGGGAAGGGGAGAAGTCGTAGAAGTTCGCTGCGAATGGAATTATGCCATAAATGGCTTGGGTAATGAAGGCAGTTGTACATCAGCGAACTTCGTAGAATTGTGTGCTTGATAAAGCTAAGCAGTAAATTAGTTAAGCTATTAGTCGTTCAACACTTGTTACTGGTTTGATTTTTGATATTTTTTCAACATGAAATTAGATTTGTTACTATATAACGCAGGAAGTGTTTTGAAGCTTATCTAATTTCGTCATGCTTGCAGTTTCTATCCGATTTTATAGGAATAGTTCCAGTGCTGGTTCAATGTCTTTGGTTTCCCGATAATGAATCAAGCAAATGAAGGTAAGTTTTATAGTTTAGTGATACTCATGCAATCGGTTATAATACTTACAAAGTCCCCTAAGTGGTTTCAATCTTTTATAGAGTTTTAATATTATCGATTGTTGAGTCGTAGTTTTTGTATTCTATACATCGTGCAGTCTGGTTCTTACATTTTGCATATGCTTCTTAACAATGGCACATTTCAAACGTTAATCAGATGATTCATACGAAATAACAATATCTGATTGTATCATTAAATTAATTCGGAATAATATTGATCAAATTTGACTACCATTAGTCATCTACTCTACTGCTTTTGAGATTCTGATCATTATTATTTAACAATTATTCATTGTGGTGGACAGATTGTGATCTCAAAATCCTTTGAAAAATTTTCTATTACAGAATGTGCCACGGCGGAGCTACGCCGTTTTACGTCATTATTGCGTGGTCTTAATATCACTGATGGTTCTCATGTGAAAACAAAGCGAAAATTTATGCAGCTCATGGTTCGTTAATATTTGAAATTTCACAAATGTTTAACAATATATTTATTTGTATATTTATGTGACTCAAACCAAGTACTCATCCCGTTTTCTGAAAGCATTCAGGAGACGAAGAAAAATGTAGAAGATATTTAAGGAAAGTGAGTAATGAGCGAGGATCGCATAAGTGTAGTCTGATTCTAAACGAAGCAGTAGAAGAGACAGAGAACGAAGAATGATATGAGTAAAAGAAATATCATTCTTTTAGCTATTGTTTGAAATGGAATATACAGAAATTAAAAGATATGTCATGTGATATTAGCTATGTAATATTATGCAGTGGTGCAATTGAATCCGTTTTCCTTTCGATTTCTCGGCGTTACTGGTAGACGAAACCATGACAAGTTCATCACCTGTAATTATTAAGTTATTAACATTTATTTCCCATATCATCGATATGGTAATTGTATAAGTAGAACGTAGTGACCAAAATTATAGATGTCAAACTACAGATCTATTTTGTGGTGAATTCACTGATGTGAGTTTATTGTATTTTCCAAATGGACTGCGGTACCGTCTACATAATGTAGAAAAATACTGCTAGGAAATATGGTTTATTACTGTCCTTTCGATGGTAATGAAACTTATGGTGCAAAATATTTAAACGTAAAGACTGCAGCTCGTATTTGCAGTCGTAAGTGATTTTTTTTTTAAACTAGCGTTTTAAGCTTTGGATGAAGATGATGCCTCTTTTTTTCCTGGAGGCATTTTATCTAACTTGTTGAATATCAGGCCGTGTATGATAATCAAATGTCATCATTTTGTCGATGGTACTTTGGCATATTTGACTAAGTTGTAGTTTTTTAGAATAATGGTAAGTTCTGTTTCGTTGTGCCTCCACAATATTAGTGTTACTAGCAACACGTTCATCATATGGCATCCGATTAGTAACCAACACAAATGCTACAACACCTAATGACCTGAAATGAGAGAATAAGATGATCATTTGATCTGCTTAGCTTTCGAAATTTTAGAAACTAATATGACACTAGAGCAATTTGTGTTATACACTTGTTGAAATTTGTAAAGTAATTGTTTGTTTTAGAATGATTTAACCATAACTACTTATTCACGGGAACTGTTACTTAGTTAAACCTTACCAGATATCTGCTTTGAATGGTATGTATTCTTGGCCAAGAAGGATTTCTGGGGCTGAGTAAGATTTCGATCCGCAAAATGTCCTTGACAAATCACCATTTTGTATCTTAACTATTTCTGTTATATCTTATAAAACTTTCGGATGTATTCCGATTATTTCACATGATCAGTTTTATCAAGACCGCTTGACTATTCAGTGCTGGCATGATGTCTATTGATGGTTACCAGTATTTAATCCATCTATATATAGCTATTATCATTATTTCAGTCCAAATAAAAAGTCATTTCTAAAATTAAAAAAAAATATTCTATTCCTGCACAATTGTGTCTGAGTTCATAATTAAAGTGCCTCATTTTTAAAAGATATTTTCAACACTCTACACACTTTTTTCAACATTTTAACAAATGTGGCTCATTAAAAGAGGAGAAAAACGACGTACTATCGTTTTAGTTTCATTAATTCAACATACCTAACCTCTCAATTGGTCACTTAATTAAGCTATTTATTTGACCTCTCTGGTTTACGTTTATTTCTTTTTCAGTTATTGTATTTAGTCATTTAGTTAACATAAATTTCTCATTAACTTTTTATCACAATTAACAGATGAAATTTAAATTTATTACAGCAAGTTTGATTTTGATTTGAAGTTTTTTTTCTTTTTTACATCTCATTATCTTTTCTTACCTCTCGACAGAATCCAAAATCACCAATTTTGATGCGATTATCAGCAAATAGAAGGATATTTTCCAATTTCAAATCACGATGTGCTATTGAATGCATATGCATGTAATAAACTGCCGAGATCAGTTGTTTCATCCAATTTAGAGCTATCGTTTCCGGTTGTGCACCATTTTCTTGCACTAATGTTAACTGAAAAAATGAAGAAGAAAGTGCATATTAAAATTAAAATTCATCTTTCTTCAATTAATTTTATTTAATGTGATCCATAAATTTTGTTTATCCAAACTATCCCTTTTAAATTGAAGTGTGGCTGTTGAAATTTTTCCAAAGAGATGAAACAATATACTTAGTTTTTCAACTTGATAATGATTCTCTGATGTTACTCTAATCTCATCATAACTTTTACATAACTAAGCATTTATTTGCTTTTTGAAGTCATTAAATTATATGATAATAAATTATATGATATTATATGATAATAATTATATGATTCTATAATATTACATAACAGTGTTTTGTTTTGATAACTGATAAAGGCACATTTTGCTATGGCCATTTTTTTTGTTTTGTTTCAATACTGTCTGTTTCAATGTTATGATGGAAATGTTGACACGTACGAGATCGCCGTTTTCGGCAAGTTCCATCGTCAGGTATACTTTGCCAGCCTGTTCGAAGGCATCAAAAAGAGCAACCAAATTTGGATGTCTCAAATGTTTCCATGTATGAACTTCACGTGGCAAAAATTTGCACTTATATTCGTGGGTAACTTTTCTTGTGTCAATTATTTTAATCGCAATCTTGAAAATTTCTAAAGTTATTTTATTGCATAGTGAACACATAACGTAGTAAAAATTTCCTATCATAACGGATAATTCTTTTATACAGTATCCGAATGAGATATGCTTAAATTAGCTAGAAAGAAAACTAATTAAGCGTGTGAAAACAAGTTGAATTGCAAGCTAAATTATTTTGTCTCTCTCTCTCTCTCTCTCTCTCTCTCTGTTAACAGCACCTATTTCGAAGTGAAATTTTTAAAGTTAAACTTTTCATGCATGTTTTAGGCCTTATTCTAGAGCTTACTAATAATTTTCCGAAGCGTTTCGTAACGATTCGTAATTTTAATATTTCATAACGAAACTTTTACACTTTTTTATGAAATAGTAATCAATTCATTCCTGTTGAACAAATCATCTTTATGTCAAACTAACATTAAGTTTAGTTAAAAATTATTCTAGGAATAGATGAGGCATATTAGAATTTATTAGATTTAAATTAACATAATCGTTCATGTAGTACCTTTTCATTAGTTTTAAGATGTATACCTTCGCATACTTTACTATAACGTCCATAACCAAGTTTTGAACGATTTGTTAGCGCATATCCATGATTTGCCAGCATTTGCCGCACACTCAATGAATGATTGCTTGTCATTTGAAATAACTGCTAAAATTTCACTTTAATCAGTGAAATATTGATCAGTGAAAATCATAGGAAAATAATTCATTATCATTTCCAGTTTTTTGCAGACAATGATACTTTTAAATTTACATTTAATTTCAATTTATCTATTTGAAATGCATTGTTTCGAATTATATTTTATGAAATTAAACAAAAAATCATCACCTTTATTTGCTCAAAGTAGTATGCTTCCGAACTCATTAATTGTTATATGTTTATTTTTCTATTGAATTTGAATTTTTTTTCAAAAAAAAAAAACTTACGCTTACACGATTTCGCGGACGAAGATTATATGAATGTGGGCTTTCATTCTGTGATAATTTAATTGAGTCACATTGTCGTTTATCTGGTGAAACGTTTTCTTGAGATGACAACTGTTGCTCTCTCTCATATCTAGGAAAGGTGTATATTGCAGGTAACTGATGATAGTAACAGTTGTTTATAAATTTGGAAATCATAGCACCTGTAGTTTTAACATAATTATGTAAAGAAGTCGTCAACAGCTTAATTTGTAGGTGTTTTTAAATAAAAGAAATGAAATTTGTGAAATTACTTTTTTCTCCTCATAGACATTTCCTTTCAATTTTTAAAATTGCTATAATTAAGTGTGTTGAATTCAGCAAGAAAAAAAACGATTTGTCCTGGAAGTGTTTTGGACGTGAACTGAGAAACCACTGAATGTTCTTTCTGAAAAGAACGTTTTGAGAGCCATTAACTTTATAAGCAATTACGTTAAATCAAGGGTTACTGCGTGAACGAATTGAGATGAGATGAAGTGAATGAGAAGTTAATAACTGTATTATTATTAATAATTATTAAACTAAATTTATATTTAAAATTATTGACATAAGTTTATTAATGGAAAATTAGTAATCGTTTTATTATTGTTGATAACTTTTCCTATTATGTGTTACTATTAATTAATTAATTATTATACTACTTTTGGATCTGCCTTTACAGCGACTCCTTTTGGAGACAGACATTCTGAATACATGATTATCAGTAGGCTTAACAGTTGCTCTAATGTGATTTATCAGTTATTTATTTGTACATCTGAATCATCGATTTTAAAGTAATTAACTCCTTGAGATTATCGCACTATCTCTTTGATCTTAACTTTAAGTGAAGAAAAGTAGGAAAAAAAATAATGGAAATATCGTTATTTTTACGTATCTTCAAGTTTACTTCAATTACCAATATGAGTGTTAAGAGAAGAATTAGATTTGTTACCTCTCAATGTAGTCAGAATTTAGGTATGGAAGTAACCAGTAAGTAGTTTGATAAAATGTTCGAAATCACTCTCACCACTTTGAGTAAAAATGAGCCCTTTGCTGAGTTAGTTCTTTTAATCCACCTCCCTGATCCGATGAACCTAATAATGATGCTGCTACTCCACAATGATTCATTTAAATCAATTTCTGATTTATTAAATGGTTATGCAAATTTTATTGAAAATCCAATTTTATACACATCCTTCGAAAGCGCTGCACCGCGCGACACGTTTCTTCGATATCTGATATATGGTTGTAATATAATACTGAAACTGTTTACCTAAGATGAGCTTATTTATTTAATTAAATATTTTATTAAACGGAAAAGTCTAGCACAATAGGATTTTAGATGGATATGCAAATTTAATTGACAATCATATTTTTATTCAAAAGATATGACTTCGTCATCATTCCCTTCAATGATAGGCAAATATTACTTGAAATATTGAAAAAGAATAAACCTTTATCGGTAATTTCGTTTGTTTTAATTATTTCTGATTCTTAGAATATTTTTTTAATGAAATGTACTGAATGGAAGAGGAAGTGAAGGGGTGAGGGATATTTATCTCTTTTTTTATCCTTTAATCAGATGGTACTCTTTTCTCTTGCAAACTAAAATCTATGACTATGGCATTTAATTTTTCCGAAGAGAAGATTAATAGTGTGTTCTATAAAAGGTCACTTAAGTCATACTTCTAGTTCCAATTGAAAATTTTAATTTATAATTGCAGAACAACTATTTTTATGATTTGGGGCCAAAAGTGAGTGAGTTGACGTACAGTGGTAATGCTGTTGTGGATAAATGTATCGTTACATTTTCCACGCTTATGATGGAAGTGAATATCTTAGAGGAAAAAGCACGAAGCACATTCTATAGCGCATTGATTGTTTATGGCGAAGATGGTAACTAACTTACTTTTTTGTTTACATATTATCAGTTATTGCAGTTGTTATCAAATTAAATAAAAAGTTGAATTATTTGAATGAGTTAATTTGAAGTATTTGTGATTGTTTATTTTTTTCTTTTTGACAGTTGATGGATGCTTGTCATCAGAAGGTGGTACTGTGAAAATGATTGCTCAGTTTTTGCCAAAACTTCAACAGCTTCACGTTTTTGTCAATCGTTGTTACGAAGTTTTCCATAATATCATTTGTCAACTTCATGCTTTTTTCACCTTAAAGTAAGTCTTATTTGATTCCTCCAGAATTTTTCTTTTTAGTTTGAAAATATTTTTGTTTACTCAACAAATAAATGGCAAAGTTGCTGAATCTGACAAAAGTATATCGAAACTGTTCGCATAAATGTCTTTTGGAAAAGTCTCCATCTAAAAAAAGTCAGAAAATATGTTAATTATTCTGTTTATTTTGTACTACAGAACTAGTGGAATTGTGGTTTACGCTTTAATTTACATTTGTTACATTTTTAGGAGTAATATTTTGGAGCGAGCTCAAGAAAGGAAGTTGATAAGGATGTGGCGTTCGCTTGGATTATTATTGTCTATTTTAATTTCACTTGATGAAATTATACGTCAACAGTCAACTTTACAACAGCACTGGCAATCATATTATAGGTAGCAACTAATTTTTGTGATTTTAAATTTTATAAATAAAACATTTGCAGAACATTTATTGAGTTCTGAAAGTATAGGAAAGAATTCGTTTTTAAAATAACCGCCTTTACTTTGTATAAAGATTTAGCAAACATTAGAATTAATTTGATTGAAACGATTTAGAGAAGATAATTTGAAGCTTAGGGAAATGAGGTTGAAATTGGGGAAATTAGAATTAATGAAAATAAAAATAAGTGCATGCCTACATTATTATTAGATTACCATTAAAGCTTTGAATGGAATAAGTATAGAATGACGTGATTAATATTATAACGAAAACTTGTGAAATTTAATAGTTTTATTCAGTATTTAAGTGGTGGATAATTGCTTGTTTCCAACTTTCCAAGATTATTGTGCTTCCTTTCCGATACCATCTCAACCAATTCAATGGCTTGAAATTTCAAAAAATTTTTAGAGCAATGCAATTGGTAGCTCATAATCCATCTCAGTTCGATGCAGGATCGGATTTGTCGCAGCCTTTTCAACGGCTAATTGCAAATATTGATCAATCAATTATACAAGCTAATCTTTATAAGGTGGTAGTTTGACTTTTGTATTCATTGATTTTATTCTGAAATTGGAAAGATCTGATGGAAATGACTATTTTATCTATTAGACATGATACAATTAAGCAAATTGACGTCCGTTAGACAGCTTACATTTAGGATAAACATGATCACTTTTTTAATATTTGCCATCGTATAGTCACTGGGAAGACGTATTACTCTGGATGACTGGATTTGATAATTAACTTATTAGAAGATCTTCCAATTTATCTTGTATTCACGAAATTGAAAAAATAAGTAGGACTTTTTTGGAAAACCTCTGATACAAATATGTCCTTTATCATTTATTTCTGTACTTTATAATTATTTGCGTAGAAAAAAAATTCATTTCATGAATTTTTGTGCGTTACTTTTTTGTTCTACAAAGATTTACATATATATATATATATATATATATATATATATATATATATATTTGATGAGTTTGCAGAGTTGTTGTCAACAAATGTTTGAGAAAAATATACGTGAGAATCTTTTGTTCAATGAAAGAATGAAAGCGATAATAATCGAAATGTTCGAAAAGTGGGATCGAATAGCTGGTATATAATTTATCATTCGGAATTTTTATTAAAAGATTTTTTCCTTGTCCGAAACCTTGTGAAAAATTCCGAGGTTTCAATTTTGCTCATTTTTCGACTGAAGTTGCAAAGCTACTTCAAATAACGTTTACTTGGCACACTTCAGCAGATGATATGCCGGATAAAAGACATCTAATGGCGATCGTTGCTCTTACCTTATGCCATATGTTCATATTTCGAACGGTTGACAAGAAAATGATGCGAATCATCTGGAATAGTTATAGAAAGGTATGTAACGGAAGATACGAAAAACATTTAAGCGCATTCATTTTCATAAGTTGATGAGCCTGTGGTTAACCTAATATTTCGATAATATTGCTAGTGAATAAAATATACTGTACAACACCTCTTGTTCTCAATCTGAAATTAGATTAAATGAAATTAGTGGAATACTAGAGAGTGTTTTCTGGAAGTTGTTGCACAAATATTCGGAAAGCACATTTCTACCGACATGATGAGTAAAACTGAAGTTGATATTCGAGCAGCTGAAACTATTTTCCGAACATCTGTATTTAAATTTTACTTGTTTCATGTAACTTTCTATAGAAAGCTAGCTAGCAAGCATATTATAGTGAATTTTTTTAACATTATAATGGGTGTTCATTGAAAATAAACGATTATTATTAAAGATATTAGATAATTCTGTTGCATTTAATTTCCAAATTTATTTTAGCTCCCATTATTCCACCTGTTTGGATATGTAATTTGGTCTCCATGTGAATTTATGTTGGAAAATATAACCGAAATCGATCGTGTAATTGATAAGAAAATGATAGCTGCAATGACTGCTGCAAAATCTACTCAGTTTGTTCAAAATATGGAAGCATTACCACGAGAAGCAGCTAATATAGCAAATACAGTTAGTGAAATAGATTTTATCTATAGAATTTTAACATTTCATTGTTTCAGAACTACTATAGAGGAAAAACATTTCATGTTATCGATTTTGACTTTATTTTTTCGTAGGATATTTGTAGAAAAGGATTGATTTTATTTTGCATGCGTGCAATGAAAAAAAAATGCTAATTTACGAAGTTTATTTATTCTAAATTGAATAATAATAGGTAAGTTTACTATGCAATTTTAGATAGTGATATATTGCAACTTTTTGTGAATTGGAAAGCTTCTTTTATAGTCCGTAATTTTATAAAATATTTTGTTGATCAGCATTTTTTAGAATTTTTTTTTATCATATTCTGATGTTGTTTGTTTTTCTTGATGTACCTTTAGCAAACAGCAAATCCTTCTGTAATTTACATATTTTTTTTATTTTGTGAAGAAACTAGAATACACCCAAAGTGTACTAAATCCCAGAAATATTCGAGTCTAAAATTCTCCACACGTCTTCTCCTCTGTGTCCTCTCTTGTAAAAACTCTTCGATGCAAAATCTATTCTCATACTGCAGTTAGATGAGTGGAAATGTGACATGAACGAAAAGTTGAAGGAGACACCTGAACGAATGTCGAAGGACCACTTGACGTTACGGATTTCACTTTTTTTACGAGTAATACTTTTTACTTAAAAACTTTTTAAAAATGCTTTTTACACTGCGTGTCGTGTACCAAATTACCATTTTCTGAATCTAAATCAGGCAAGTTATTTTTGTAGGAAACAAAGATGATGGTATAGGAATAAAAAACTGAATGACAATTACATAATACATGTGTGCATTTGATTGAATTTCGATTAACATACCTATTCCGTATAAATATGAAATACTATAAGAATAGTATTTCAATTTTTACTGCAGATATTCATGGAAACAAATTAAAAAAATGTCAAATTAAAGAAACTGAGAAATATTTTGCAGGGTATTCGCTATGCGGATTTGTTGTGTCGCCTTTTGAAGACTTTGATGAGCAGGCTGGTGGTAGAACAGAAAGCTATATCACGTAGTTCAGCTTCAGCTGCTTTCCGTTTAATTGAAACAATTAAGGTATGGTTTTATGTTCGTGGTAATGAAAAAATTAAATGGCGGCGATGTACTTTGAAATGTCCAACGTCCTTATTTGCATTTTAAGAGATAGCAGGAACTTCTGCTCTTGGTAGGTTTTCATATGTCAAGAAACGAACGTTAATTTGCATTACTTATTTGCAGGAAATCGAGGAGGTATTCTGTAAATGGTGGTATAATGTTTTAGAAAGTTGTCAAGAAGCAGTCCAATACTGCAGTGCTAAGCTTATTCATCTGATCAGTACGGTACATCAAACAATTCGTAGCGAGTCGGATTTTTCCTACCGCACCGTCGACACGCACTCTGCATTAACTGTTGCTGAGAATGCTCTTTCGGGTTCTAGCAAGTGTTTTCTTTTCTTTTTCATTTAAAAAATGAAATCAGATTCTTGTAAAAAATTTTATAACTTTAACGGACTTAAATTGTTGTAGTTTCTGTTTGGTTTCTTCGAATCTGTAAAATTATCTCACTTTTCAAAGGTGAGATAATTCAATACTTCACCTAATTGTTGATATTTCAGTTTCAAGGACCAGTTTAATTGTTATTGGAACGGCACTAGACATGGCTTCTTATACAGTGGGTGTTTTTTTTCAGCTCTGCTTCATTTCAGAGATATATATTATTTTAGTTTACATTTTTACCTTCCATATATGTTGCATCACTTTTTATTTGATTTAATAGATCACTGTCACTTACAACTCGTTGAAATAGTGCTTCCTCTCATTTAGGAAAAATGTATCATTGGAAGCTTACTTAATTGTCTATTATTTTGAAGAAAATATTTCGCGGTAATGATGCTGAAAAGATGGACGAATTACTTTTACGTCTGGAAACCCTCTCATCATTTGGAAATATTGTTTCCCGCACCTGTAATTGTTCATTTTTATTCTGGCATCGGTCGTTCATTGCTGCATATTTTAATGCAATCATTGAGGACAGCAATTCGAAACCTGAGGTTTGTTCGATGTTTTTTCATGTGTTTTATAGCATCGGAGATGCGGCTACTTCAAAGTCGTTTTTATAAAATTTATGCGAATTTAATTTTTTTATGAATTTAATATCTTCTGCAGTTTTTCTTCGCTGCGATTAATGACATAGAAACAATACTGGGTTCAAATGAGAACGCACTGGACATAAAGGTTAAGGAATCGATACGAGATGAATTGTATGAGTTATATGAAAAGGTTAGAACTTGAATTTGAATGTGCACATTTATATAATCTGAAAACATGAAATATGTTTGAGAACTGGTTTGTTAGTTTAAACTGTTCATCAACTCTGCCCTAGTATTTGGGTACGATTTCTGTGGGTGTTTTGTTATGACCTAATTTTCTTGAACACAATATCTGTTTCTTCAAATTACAATTTATAAGTCATTGAGCAACAGTTATTCTGTTTCACTGCTAAAAACACCATATTGTCAAAGAATTTAAATTTCGATGAAACAAAGTTTGAATTTTTATAGTATGCACATGCAAAATCTCAGATATAATGAGACCATTTTCAGTTGTATTTGAAAAAATTGTGCGAAGCAGTAGAAACAGATTTACGATTAACTGTTCATTCTCACCTCCAATTGGATGATCGTACGCCGAAAGATCCAATGCATGATACAAACATGCGTTTGGTTAATTTATTGCAAATTCCATCTGTTGAACTATTTGATCGATTGATTGACGTTAAAAGTAGCCGTTATTTTTTATGCAATAGCGCTAAAATACTATGGGAATATTAGTGGTATTAACACAAAAATCAGCATTAACCCAATTTCTTGTTAAGTAATAACATGTCATTAAAGAAAGATAAAAGCAAAATACTCAATAAATTCAATGAAAAATAAGAATAAAAAAAACGATGATCATATAAATTCTACAAATTACTTAGTGGCACAAAGATTGAGTAGCAAATTTGTTCGCGAAATAGAAAATAAAAATTATTCTTTTCTCCTCCAGTTTATCGGGATTTTAGGATATGTTGAAAAATATTTGGAAAGTACATTCTACAATTTGACAGCTGTTGCTTTGCATGATTCAAATACCTACATGGCGATGAGTTTGTTGGCGAAACAAAAGTATGACTTAATCTTATGCCAAAGTCGTTTACCATTCCAAAAGCTTGATCAAGGTCCAGACGTATTATTTGTTGCCCGAAATATCGATTCATTTGTGGAAAATTATGACTATAATTTAAATGAACAGGTACATCACTATACATTCATATATCACCAAATTTTTTGTTAAGTTTGCCAGAGCAGACATGTAAAGTAGTTTCGCGATCATACTTTGCGCATTACAAATGTACATTTACTAGTTATAGTCGAACTAATTTTTGTTAAATAGTGATTTGAACAGTTAATTCGATCAGTATGTGAAATGTGAAATTAAGTTATAATTCATTGGAAAATTATTAAAACTTTTTTTGTCAGCTATGTGTTTTATAACTTTTATGGTCGAATAATATGATTTACTCTCATATCTTCGGTAATGATATAAATCAGTTTAAAAAGATCGCAATAATTATTAGCTTGCAACAAATATTGCAAATATTTTGTTTCTTGTTCATTCGTTACTATATTCCCGTTCTATTTATGAAAGTTAAAAGATTACTTTGATTTCAGTTTTTTATCGAAAAAGATAGCAAAAGCAAGCAATTGACAATATTAACTGCAGAACATGTTGCGAATTCGATACGTACTCACGGTATGGGTATCATGCATACGACGGTATGATTGAATTTAATAGTTTTGTTCACTTTCTGTGACAAGTTTATTTTTCATCTACATGTTTTGAGGGACGAATAGGTACAGCAAAAAAAAGTCAGCAATTTTTTTCATAAACTGATTTATGAGGCATTTAAAAAGTTGCCTTTTATGAATTCGGATAAATTTCCTCTATTCTCTTACGCTTGAATTTCTTCACTCTCAAACTAGTCATTTATAATGATAATATCATTATGCAAAATTTCCAGCAGATTGAATGTTTACAGATCTGAAAAGAAAACAAGCGCTTGAAAAAGTATCATTCTAAAAAAATAAAAATAAAATTTTTCCACTACATTAGTTTTTTTGATTTTCCCGATACATTACAGATCAATTATGCTTATCAGTTTGTGAAAAAGAAATTCCACCTTTTCTCGCAGCTCTTGTATGATGATCGTATCAGGAATCAATTGGTTAAGGATGAGCGATATTTTCATGAGAATGCTGAAAAGCTCAATAAAAAGGTTAGCCTCCATTTTCTTATTAAGGAATAGGAGAAAGCTCAATATTATAATTGTCTCATGATCCTCGTCGTTTTTCTACCATATTTTTAAAGCCCCAAAATTTCTGAACAAATATTTATAAAGAATATATTTATTAGACAAACTTAAACAATTGAAATTTTGTTTAACTATCCATGTTGGCGAAGAATTAAATTTAGTGGGAAATATCTATTCATGACACATTTCAGTATCCAGTGAGTCGAGCACAACGTTTCAGCGCTGCAATTCGGTTTCTTGGAGTTGGAGATGATGATTTATATTTAGATAAGTTATGTATTCTGATCACTGAGATCGGAAATGTTATGGGTTACGTAAGACTTGTCAGGTGAGCCGTCAATTTTTTGTTTATTTTTAGAAACCCTGACGGTTTAGTTGATGATACAAGATCCAAGTGAATTGCTAAGTGCTTTATTAGCGCTTTCAGTAAGATGAATGTTTAGCTATAAAAAGCAGTTTATATAGCAGAGAATCCCAGGATTCCTTGCATCTTTCGCTCTTTATAACAGCATTTATCGATTCATGAACTTCATCATTGGCTTTGAAATATTGAATAATGGTATTTACATCTTTTACCATAGAAAGGCAGGCTATAAGTGTCAAACAATACTTTATACCGCAAGTCAAACTTCAACTTTGAGGGCTGAATTTCGTATCGGATGTGAATTTTTAGATTGCAAAAAGTACTAATTGATAATTAGTTTTTAAAAAGATTGAAGGACTTGTCTTGCTATGTGATTGTTTTTCATAAGTTTTTATATTTGAATGATTCTGGTTTCAATCATCTGTTTACAGGTCACAGTTCTGAATTTGATGACTTTCTTATTTTTAATTATTTCTTATTAAAATCATTTAAGGAATAGATGATTTGAGATGTCCATAATATGGATTTGAAATGTTTTGTAACAGAGTCCATTCCTTTAACTTTGCAGATCAGGTGGTATTGAAGCGAGTATGCAGTCTTTAGGATTCCTTCCCAATCTCGATGATGTTCCAGCTTTTGAACCGCTTGCGGTCAGTGCAAAATTGTCGCCAGAAAGTACCTGTGCTGCTAAAGTATTAGATAATGTTTTCGACGTGGCGAAGAAGAATATCAATCAGTCAGACAATTATTTACAGGTTCTCTGTCAAATTCTTTCCTATCTGTTAATAAAAAAAATGTCCTAAATCTTTTTAAAACTCCTGGTATATGTATGTAGTCAGATAAATAGATACACATTTCAGATTCTGGTAGAAGCATTTGCACCAGAATTACGTGGAAATACGAAATATGAACATTTGAACTTCTTTTACATGATTGTGCCACCACTGACGATCAATTACGTGGATCGAATGCTGTCTTGCAAGGGGAAATTAGGACGAAGAGCGAAGCAGAATAATACCTTTACAAATGATGGATTCATTCTTGGTATAACTGAAAGAATTTTTTGGAAACTTAGTAGCAAAATTAAAATCAAGCGGAAAAAATTTGAAAAGCTCTTTTTCGGTGCTTTAATGCTTAGAGAAATATTAAATAAAAAATTGTGAAGATTTTTAACTTCTAGAAATCTCATATTCGGCACCAAATCTGAGTAAGTTTAGAAACTTTAATGATTTCAAGGTAAATGAAAGAGATTTTGAAATTAAAAAATTTTTAGGCATAGCATTTATTCTGGCAGTACTAGATCAGCACAGCTACTTTTCGGATTTGAACTGGTTCCAGTCGGTAGCTCGTGAATGTGAGGAAGAAATTGCCAGTGCTTCACTTGGTCCTAAAAGTTCATCTGCCAAAATTGCTTTAGACCCATCTATAGCAATCCGTCTAGCAAAGCTTGACCAATACCAAAAAGTTAGATTTTGATTTGTTTCGCAGGTCACGAAACTCAAATTTTTCTCGCAAAATTAAGTGGCAGTTGTGATTCGTTCTGGAATTTATTAGTTCTTGTTAATGTTATCAAAATTCTCATGAATCTTTTGAAAAAACATGGGAAAAGAAAGCTTTTTTAGTATGCTATTGTTTGAGACGTTATCCATATTCTGATTCCCTCCTCATGTTATCCTCTACTTCTGTACTATAAAATTTTGTATTTCAGGAATTCGAGTTACTTTCGTACACATTCAGCTCGGCTAAAGTATTTTTCAGCTCAAGGCAAGGTAAATTTGCCTGTAATAAATTTATTAGTTTAATTGCAAATCGTTCTTTGAAACAAAAAAGTTAGTCATTTTTGCATCACCAGTATAATAGGTGTGCTACAACATCAAATTTTTGCCGGAATAATTTAGCAGTGTACATGTCCATAAAAGGAGCTTTGCCAAGGCGAAATTCGAGAAAGTTGAAACTTATAGCAGGATGACTTCACCAGTTCATGGACATTTATTACAGATGCAGCAACTCAGCCTTCCTATACCTCAGGATCGCAGTAATTTCAACAGAGGATGTAATGGTAAAAGTCGAAATTTCCATTGTAAAAACTTTGTTTGAAGTACTTTCCAGGAATTACTCTGCTTTCATCTCTTTAGTTTGAATTACTTCTTGAGTTTCGTTCAGTTATTTGATATTGTGTTGGATTTTGATGGCTGCATATATCAATGCAATGAATTATATTCAATTCGTTATTTCTCATAGTAGAAGAGAGTTATTTTCCATTTATCTTAAAAATTTGGAACAAAAATGCGCTGATATTAATGTAATTAGTTGTTTGACCGAAAGGAATACATTCTACCACCATTTTAAATTTTCGTTACAATCAACAATATTCGAGATGAAACCGTGGCATGCGTAGGTGTATAGATTAATTACCACTAGGTGGGATACTAAGTTGCATAGCGCATATGGCTACACTTCGGTTTTGGATTTTGCTACGTGGAGCTGTTACGTCATTTGTCTGGAGTGTCGTGTAGCTGTATTGGTTGTTATAGTGGGTTAAAATATGTTAATAGTGTCCTGCTTGTTGTATGTCATATGGCAATAGTTTTAGCACCACGTGTTCTGACAGCTTGATATGTAGTCAGAATGCGCTTGGTGTAATCGAACACTCTTCGGTTCGGAATTATTTAGTTATCTACATTCCATCCTGATGCTAAATAGTTTAGTGACTGGCCATTTTGACTCGTTGTATAAAGTATTCTATTTTATATTGAGTAATTTTATGTTCAATTAAATTTTACTGAGTTTGTCAGTGATGTAACTATCGCTTTGTGTTAGAAAAGCAGGAAATCAAATGAGTGCAACAGAGGAAGCCCCGTTAAAAACAGACATTCAAACAGTTTTCCGGAAGCTTCGCGCTATACCATGCAATAAAGTATGTTCTTTTGTAACCGTCTTTAGGTTTGGTCGCAACTACATTGGAAAAGTTTGTTGGGTGGATTTTTTTCGTTTTTTACTATTTTAGTTTATTACCTTTACATGTAACAGTAAATGATAGCAGCAGTACTGGTAATCATGAACAGAAAATAGCATTTATATTCCGTGGTAAAGGATTATGGCTTTCAACGGTGGGTTTATCAAGAAAGAGCAATTGAACGTCTGCAGATTACCATTCCAGTCAGCTTCTGAATTAGAAATTTTGGATTGATAAATTTCACGTTAATACTATGAAACTGCTCACTGTGAGGCAGAAATCCAGGAATGTTTTGATTGTGGCGCGCGTAATCCTACATGGGCATCGGTAACTTACGGTATTTACATCTGTATCGATTGCTCGGCGGTACATCGCAATTTAGGCGTTCATATCAGTTTTGTACGATCGACTACTTTGGATACTAAGTGGACATGGTTACAGTTGCGTGCTATGCAAGTTGGTGGAAATGCTAAAGCAGTTTGTTTATATTTTCTTTTCTAGAAAATAGAAAGGAAGGGCGTGAAATCGGGAATTTTGTTAAAACGATAATGTGGAAAGCTCATTCATATCCATTTCTCTTATTTATAAACTAATTTCCTATATTTACACCGCAAATGACATTTGTGACATTTGACTAAATAGCGTCATAAAATTTGGATTTTCCCACGGACGAATGTGACACGTCATTGTATTTCATTCCTTGGTCTTTTACGCCGGGAATTCTTTTAAGAGATGTTGGAATATCATGATTTGCTTCACTTTTTCGCATACTTTTTATGTGGCTTTGAAATTCGTTTCTGCTGATGTATGAAATTTTGCGGATGGCATGATAGATCAACATGATACTGTCTTTCAGAGCAATTTTTTCAAACAACATGGATGTAATACAAATGATGCTCAAGAAAAATACAACAGCCGGGCTTCAAGTTTGTATAGAGTATGACTTTATTTCCTCTATTTAAAATATTCCAAGACATGAATTACAGTTTTTTTTCGATTAACGTCATTATCTGGATGGTTCCAGTCATTATGCAGAAGTGGTCAGCTATTTAAACTATTTTATGGCTTTAATTTTTCTGACGATAATTTACTGTCTAAGATCTAGTATAAATTTGCTCAAAAAAGCTTTCGGTGTTGCAGTTGAATTTTTATTAATGTATCCCACTTGGTTTAGCTTTTCAGTTTTTCTATGATCACCAATGAATCTAATAACCGATCCAAAGTGTATCTGATTGTTGGAAATTGCATCACTCTTTTATTTTTAGGAAAAATTAGGCTCGCTAGCGGTGGAAGCGCATCGGCAGTACGGCACTTCCTTAATGATGGAAAATAGCGATTTGACAACGGATGGAGGATCTAACGAAAAAAATGCGACAGAGGAAGTGGATTTTTTTTCGCAAGATTTTGTTGCTCATCAAAGTAATTCTTCATGCTCGATAAGTCAGGATGCGTTTATTAATAGTAGCAGTGAAGCAGTGTTAGGTATGTGTAAGTTTGATGTTTCGCTTAATTTTTCCTTGTTCATTGAACATCATTTTGATTGCTTAAATAACAATTTTTGCATGTATCTAGATGTGACCGTGTGCCAAACATGATTCTCCCACTCTGACTTTCTTTTACTGAGTCCTTAAGTTAGTACCAGTTCTGCAGAGTTTATGAAAGTTTTTCAGCTTATTATATTTGTTTGGAAAGATTAAGTTTTGTAATTTTCAGAACCGAGCATTGAAACATTATCATTAAGTGGTGCATCTCGTGATCAAAATATTCCGATGAAGTCAGGTATTATGAGTAAAAGAATGCCTGTGAAAAAGACGGGGGTGAGTTGCATTTAAATTTATTTGGCTGATTTTATTTTCTGATAATATCCTTTTATACTTGTGGAGTGGATGAAGAGGATTCTTGATTTTCTTATTTGTTTTTGTCTTGGTTGAGACGAATAAAAACGTTTTCTTTGCAGCTTGGTGCTAGGAAAGGGATGGGTGCACACCGCATAACTGCGAATTTCAGTGAAATTGAACAGAAAGCATCTAATTATGATAAGGAGAAGGAGTCACTAGAAAGTTCTACCATAAAAGGTGCCGAAAACGATAACAGTGATTCTGATGGTTCGAAAACAGTAATATCGAATCGATTTCTAATGCAAGAATTAGAAAAAAGGGTGTGTCATGGTGTTGCCTTTTAAAATTTGCGCCTAGGTCATTGAGGCTCTGTAAGGATTTAACGTTCGACGCCGAATGATACCAATTAGTGTCTTTGTTGGCGGTTGATGACTTACAAAACTTCTTAAAAAAATTTCCACATTTCTCGCACGAATTTCCACATTTTCGTGCTCGCACCACTTTTGGTTTTTAAATAAGCTTGGTATTTTTCTGTTCCACTTCATATGATAATTTATCATATTAGGCTAAACAAAAAGCAAGCGACGTGGATCAGAGTAAAGCAGGCGTGATAGAACGTCTCGGTATGGGCAGTGGTGGAGCAATCTTTGGGAAGGGACGAATAAGTCATTCGGTAGCAAGCGGCATCAAAGCTATTCCTCAAGAAGGCATTTCAAGGAGCAGCAATCAAACTGCAGTTCCAAGTCGACGAGAAGGCGAATGGGAAATTATTGATGACGGTTCGAGGTTGTATTTAGAAATTTTGTGAGTTTACGAATTTAAGTGTGGAAAGTAGAATAAAGAAAGAGGCTTACAAGGCTGTATTATTGTGTGCTGTGAACTTTTTAAGGACTTTGTAAGTTTATTCGGATTATGATTGTTAAAAATTGTTTTGCTGTATTATAATCGTAATTTAGAGGGAATGAAGGGCGATCAAGCATCATCGATGATCGTTGCATCGTAAAAAAAACTACAGGCGACGATTTCTTCGATAGTTGGGAAATTCCTGCCTCAACAACTGCAATTAAAATACCGTATCAGCTTTTACACACTTTTTTTCTCGAATCATTAGTATGTCAATTTGTCAAATTATTGTTTATGATAAAGACTTTATCGAGAAATAACTGTGTCGGTACATGCACTTTACTTGGAATGTAGTAATTTTAATTAAGAAACGGTTCAGTTGGTGTAGCAAAATATTTCGTGGACAGCTTTTTATCAAACCATCTCCTTTTCTGAGTGAAATTGCTTTAAAAAAATTTTGGAAATCGATTTCAGGTCGAGACCAACTATAACTACTGCCGTTACTGAGCCATCCAATGACAGCGCGCTAAAGAAATTTGCGAATGCAAGAGCAATATCATCTGATCAATATTTTGGTGGTTCACAAGTGGATGTGAGGATTTTAATGGAAAATACATTGATCGGGAAGGGAAATAGATTATGCGAAATGCATTTTCTGTTAATAGCGGAGTTAGCTAATGTTGTCCCAAAGTTAGATTTTAGAGTAAGGGTGATTTCTTTTTAGTATGAGGCACAATCAAGGTTGAATCGTTTCGAAGGTTCAAGTGGAATTGGTAGTGCTGATTTGTTTGGTAATGGCGAAAGCAATTCATATGGTGGTAGTTATGCCAGTCAGATGCCGGAAATGGCGACAATTAGAGATAGTATGAGAGTGGGTGCTAGCAAAGTGGCTGGGAAGTTATCATCTCTGAGTAACTCCGTTGCACATTATCTTGCGGTGAGTTAATTTAGAGATATGTATTATAATTTTTATTCCTATCCTTGTTACCTTGGTGATTTTTGAGAAAAATAGAAAGCCAAACATAATGCAGAGATATGTCTGGCGAACCGTTTGTTTCAGAGCTGGTTATATTCTTTTAGGAAATTTAGTTGTAGGTGCGTGCAAACAGAAAAATAAATTTCCTTTCATGTTATTTTTTCATCAGAAATATTTTTCCGAAAGTTTGTTTCAAAAAGGAATACAAAGCTTGACCTTCTACAAGATTTCTAGATTAATTCCATATGGCACATTTCTGCTCATCTCCCTATTTGCTGTTACAGAATTTATCCATTCTTACTTTCGGTTTGAAGCCTTTAAAATAAGGAAATTACCATCTATAAGTAATGAAAGAAAAGTTTCCATAATATTGTGAAGTGACGTTTGATAAAATTAAAACGCCTGAAAGCTTTATTTCAGCGAACAAAGATATAATTTCCGGAATGAAAAGGTTTACCATCAGTATGATTCCTTTTTCGGGTCTTATGTTTCTTTGACAAAAAGTCGTTTTCTAAGTTGGCTTGTGACCTCTCTATCGATTATTTGATTAGATTTCTATTTTAGTTCATAAAATCGTTTAATATATGTTAGTGTGCTTTCGTGTTCTTTCGAAGCTGTTGTATTCTGTTGCATGATGGGGCTTTGGTTTCATATCTAGTGCAATGAGTAGTTTATTTTTTTTAATTACCGCAAATATCTAGAAAAATATAAATTGTTAAGAAAGGTTCTGCGGGGGGGAAGAAAGGTTCGTTTCTGCGGGCAATTTTTGATATACAGTAGTTTTTCGGCTGACAGAGATTTTTAAATTGATGTGAAATTACTGATGCGAGCATGATTGCAAGTTAGTGTTAAATGAGATTCTATCTGTTAAAAAGTTTTAGCTACTTTTCTATTCTCTTTTGTACTTATAATTTTCCTTACAATTGTAGTTATTTTCCAAGAAACTTAAAAGATAGAGAATGTTGATTTCATTTCTGACATCGTGGAAAAACTGATGCTTACCGGGCCATTTTCGAAATAATTAAGCATCTAAATCAGTTAAATCAGATCACGATAGTTCTGTTTTTGTATTTGGTGGAGAGCGAGGTATTTTTTCACAGCCCCGAACAGTTATTATCATCGGCCAAGGTTTTTATGTTCTTCTGCATTGCAATGAAGGAACTACATGATTGAACAAAATTTCGTAAATGGTCCTTTACCATTACTTCTCTAGATATTGCTTTCTGTAAAATTATTATTTGGAAAATTCTCTTAATTTTCCCATCTTTTGAGTTCTTTGTTTTACAATGAATAGTCGGGTCGTGTTTGTACATCAGAATGGAGGATTCGCAGTTTTGGTAATAGGACCTTTTTCGGAGTTAAAAAATTGAATCCGTTTTTTGTCCATATTATTTTGATTGACGAGATCCGAGAATTCCCGTTGGAGTAAAGTGAAATCAATAGATTGTAGATAGATGGTAGCACTAGATCCAATCGCTGACCTGAAGTTTGCTTGAATGGGAAAATCGGGGGAGGGAGGGAGGGGGGTATAGATAAGTTATAAGGTACAGACATGACCTGATACTATCTTTCTTGAAAATCCTGTTTATTCAATTTAAGAAGTTTTTCTTCAGAACAATCAAGATCGTTACTGATTATCGGTCATAAAGAAACAAGAAACAAACATCTGGTCGTGCTTATGTTGTAATTCATTTGTTGTTGGTTTACAAATGGAGTGAACGCCGCCACAATTGCTTTTTCTTACTGAACACAACGCTTTGAATAATAAATGGTGAATTTGAAAGATTTCTTGGCTGTCTACCTGCAGAATACGCCTTTTGTCTTAAAACTGTTTCTTGGCAATATGTTTCAAACTTTAGTCTGTGATTGCATGTTGTTAATGATTTAAAACTAGAAATCCGATATTTGAAATCATATATACTGATGGGAGCTTTCGGGATTGTAACATGTAATAAAATTATTTGAACTGATTTCATGGTTTCATCTCAATTTCGATTCGCCAGTGAGAAATCAGATGGGCAAAGAGGACATTGTTCGTTTGATAGGTCGCTGATACTAAGAGTGATGTGTCGCAAATTACAGAATGAGAGCATTCTCAGTAAGATCATTTACACTGAAAACGGACTTTCGGATGTATTATACCTCATTGATTTGGAGAGTTTTGTACCACCCTAATTTATTCCTACTGGTAATTAAATCTTCAAAATACCTCCCTACACTTTTTTTGAAACCAATCTTTGACGTATTATAGAAGTCGGAGCGGGCGAAGAATGAAGAGGGAAAGAAAAACGAAAGGAAAACACTAGAATTTCAATAGGTTAGGGCTTCATTTCAGACTTGTATAGCGGTAAGACGTTGGTAGTATGAAAGCATCAAAGTGTTTTCACTTTCATGATATCTGATTCGATGCATGTAGTGAGAGAAATCGGGGCAAATTTGTCCTCATTTTCTCGAAATTAAACTTCAAATATTTTCCGTGTGATAAACAAACTTCGATAGGTACTTATTTAAGAAAAAGTGGACATACAATGTGCAAATTTATCTATGAAACAAAGTTTATCACTTGCACCTTTCTGATGTAGTTTTATTTCACATTAATGATGTGATAAGCTCATTGGGAATGACATTCGAACGGATGGGCCATTCGTCATTTTGATCAAATAGACTTCTCTCGATAAATGCATTCAACAGGTTATATTGACTTCGCGCAAAACGAGCTGGACTTCTTCGGAGCACATCCTAAAATGTGCCTCTGTATTTTAAAATTCTTAAACTTTAAGGATTTTGATTGTGACAAATGAAATCTAAATGCTATATGTTGCACATTAAACCAAAATACAGAAAGACCTATCAATTCGATACGCGCTTCGGTGGCATGTGTCATTTGGCTGCATTTCAACAAGTAGTGACATTTTGGTAACCCAACTTTTTTTGGAAGAGCGGAAGAAGGAACAACGTACATATAACTAAGGACTCGATAAACTTGACCATTCCTATTCTGGACTTAGTGTAATCCAATTCAAACTGAATTATTTTTGAAAAGCCTTTGAGCTTCATAGATTTAACATAACTAGAAACAGATGTGCAGAGTATCGAGCCTATCAACCACAAGTCTGCCAATTATGAAATAATGACAAATAGCTGTCAGTGTCAACCGAAATAAGATTTTATTTTTCTTCTATCTCTATAGTACGACACTCCCTTTTTATTTTCTCCACTTCCAGTCTTAAGTTCCATCAGACAAAATGTGCATTTAATTTAAAATTCCTAACATGAAAAGAGCTATAGATAACTATAGATAACTATTACACAACATCCGTAAACATACCTTAACAAAAGAGAAAGCATAATCATAGGCTGCGATACTACCATTATCAAGCTGAAAACTTCTTATCCATGACCCAAAAGCAAACACATTTGGTTTCTCTATGTTTTCTATGTCAACATTTGTTTCCGGTAAACTGAAATTGAATTTTTCTCGGAAATTTTGGTCCTTTTTCGCTGCATTTAGCAATTTTTTTTCACATATTGGCATCAACATTGGATCATCCGCCGCACTGCACATTTGTTTTATTGTTGCAACCACAATTTTTTGCTCTTTTCTGAAAAGAAAAAGTCATGAAGAGATAAATTTGAATAATCTTTGACTTATTAATTTTAATTGCATAAATCAATTCATATAAACTAAATATCTATTATCAGGACTGATTCAAAGAATAATCCAGACAGAAAGGCCATTAAACAAACTAGGATCTGCTTATTTATTCCCTTTCCTCTGCAGTACACTAAAGAAATTCAGCAATTCATTCTAATTCAACGTTCTGAGGAAAAGATAGATATCCAGGAAAACCGCTCATCGGGAATAGTAAAACTTTCACTTACTGTCCTAAATAGTTTACTACCATCCGCCCATGCTGCCTTTTCAGAATTTCTTCCAGTCTTCGCTTGTCTGACTCATGTCTCAAATCAAAAATTTGCTTTTCATACTCTCGTCCGCCAATCTGGATCTAAAATTTCAATTGATGTGGTTCTTTAAGCAATCATCAGAAAGTTTAGGGTTGACATTTTTTCAATTCATGTTTAATTTCTTAGCAACTGTAAAATATGGTTACTCCAATATCCGTAACCTTAAAAAACCCTAGTTTTGTTAGAGACCAATTCGAACAAAGTAAAGTCATGAATTTATAAGTTACAAGTCATGGAGAAATACTTTTCGATCCATACTTTCCTAAATGTCCTTTAATACTTATAACACTCGTTATAATACCTTACACTATAATTTTTTGATCTTTGCATGATGTACTTACTTTATTTAGCAAACTTAGCTCAGGTATAATACAAGGCGTACGAAGATTGAGAACATCTGGATACATGATTTTAGATCCCTGAAATCTCGAAAACTTGCAAAATTCAGAACTATTTCATAAGTTATGAAAGCATTAACCTGAAGGAGTTGGTTTTATTTCAGAACTGAAGGTTGAAAAAAACTGAATGCGACTAAAAGAATTCAAGTTTGAAGAAGGATTTAACAATCTGAACTTCATTTTAAAGAAAAATAAACTTTACACCTTGAAAGCAATTTCAACTTCCAGCGCTACTAGTTCCTCAGTATCTGCGTCAATTGAACATAATAGACGTTCCTCAGCTGCAATTACCCAAAGTAATCGAAGCGGTTGTAAATACGTTCTAGAAAAATACATTAAGTAATCATCAATGTTCATTTTTCTTGTTATCTCTTCAAGAACAGCAGAATTTTGCTTATGCTTTCTGCATAATCCGACAAATAAAGAAAAAACAAATAGAAATATGAAATTAGCACATTAATGAAGAATGAAATTATATGAATTCTCTTCAAACCAGGTGTTTTGCTTTTCAAACAGTTGGAAATAACACACACATACAATGTCCACGTAGGAGAAAAAGAAAATTGAGTCCAGATAGAAGTAGGAAACGAAGTTCAATCGGTTCTGAGGAAGGCTCAAGATATTGTTGATTAACCTATACTTCCTTCTTTTCGTTTTTTTCCGTCAGATTAAGAATAAAAAACCTACCGATTATCATTTAGCGTATGAGGACTGACGGGAAAGAATGAAATAACAAGTGCAGCAACTGACAAATCGTCTGTTTTTAAAGCATATCTGGAAGAAAGCCATTTTTAGTTAAGAAAAAACACTAACAGCGTTAGCAGTTAACGATGGAATAGTTTCATTTTCCACTTCTGTTTCGGCCATTGAATGGCTAATCAAATTATGATACTCTAACATCCGAAATAAGATAATGTTGATTCAAGAGATTCTAAGTGATATACAATTAGACAAAAAAAATGATTTGAACCTTCCACGACCAAGCATCAACATTCCTATCACTGTGTTTGCAGCAGAGTATAAACTATGAGATGTATTGTCACGATACGCATCCGGCAAGGTTACACGAGTACGAAGAAATCGACAAAGACGTAGCACTTGCAAATTTCCACTACCAGCCATAAGCTGGAAATAAAAGAGGTTACAGTAATTGCAACATTGTGTTAAGCATGCATTATCTGAAACGTAAACAGTTAGATTTTTTACAATTAGATTATAATTTATGTTTTAATGTATTAGCTTTGAAAATTTCAGAAGATCCAAAAACGCTACGTCACATACTGCAAACATTAAATTGTTGTAAGACAACAACATCTAATGAAAAACTACAATTGTTTGAATACCAGATATACTAAAATTGAATAACACAGTAAAAACATTGAAAAAAAGAACATACGATGCCTAGTGAACTAATGAGGGTGCCCAGCACATTAAGGCAAGCAGCTGCGCCAGCGGCAAGACTCAACTTGCTGCAAATCTGTTGCGCATCCGGTGGTAAAACCATTTTTATATAATGCCACTACAAATACGCGTTTTTTTGCAAAGGATTTTTTACAAATCAAAGAGATATTGAGATGGTAGCTCAAGCGGCGAAATAATATATGTGCATGCGTAAATGTAGCAAAATAATTAAAATCCTGAGAAGTAAAGCTGCATTTAAACAATGAAACAGCTTATGGTACGTAAGAAATAATTTAAACAATACCACTTGTACCCAGCAAAACTAATAACCAGTTAGAATTACGAATTGCATCCCTTTTTTTTTAAGAAAGAGACATAGTCTTACGATTATATCAAAAGCTTCGGAGTTCCATGTCGATGCGAAACGAAGAGCCATTGCAAAGCAGGCCCCAGCTACGACATTTAGATAGGTCTAAAAAACATCTATTAGACGAAGCAATGAATTTATGGATTCTTGAGTCAATATCTACTTATTTATCCGTCTATATTTGTTAATAAACTACAGCTTTCAAATGACATCCAAATATTCGATAACAGCTCTAAAACAGAAAAGATAAAGCCACTAATCCAATTTTTGATCCGAAAAAAATTTCTTCTCAGCGTTTTTGTGAATAAGACGCCATTAACTTTACGATACTAAGCACGACCAAGTCAGATCAAACTTCATGATATATCATACTGATGATTGATCACCATTACCAACAGCATACTGGACAGAAAAGATCTCTTCATTCCCGGTAAAATATTGAAGAAGTAATTAACCTGGGCTATGGTTTGCTTATCAACTGCGGCTTGCAGCATTCGTAAGTCTTCCTCCTCATCATCACCATTAGTTTTTTGTAATTCGTTGAATAGACGCTCCTTATAATTCAGCACAATTAATGATACTGACTGTTCTACCCAATGCTTTGAAGCCGTTATTTCATTCCATAAAACAAGATGTCGGCAAAGTGTCCTAAAAACCATCTCTATCACAACTGTCATGACTTTTCAATTCGCTAGTTAACTAATAAACTTTTTCGAAGCACCTTATTCTTTCAATCCTTCTTAACTACCGAAAGGAATTCCTAGAAAATATGCAATTAACAGTAATAAATTCAACTTGATTCTATAAAAGCTAGCTAAATTATGGCATCTACCTGAGTAATATAACATCAGGTCGAATTTCCTCAATCGCAGATATCGTTTCGGGAATTTTTAAGCTTTCTGCTGCCCATTTATTCTCTGTTCGAAGATACATCAGACCTAAGGCAACAGCGGCTGGACTTGCTGCAATAAACCAAATTCCTTGAGTAAGCGTGGAATACATGAGTTCAAAAAAATTCGTGATGCAATTTTTTCTGAAGATTTTGAGGACAAAGAGATCAGAAATGAGTAAAATACGATTAGAAAAAAGTGGACGACTTATAACAAAGTTAGAGAGGTTTCATTCAGAGATAAAAAGCTGACTTGGAAGAAATATGTGAAAGGATTGGTATGAAAACGAAAAAACAATAAAATTTAAAGGTTTTTCTTAAATAAGCAACAAGCATCGTCTTAAGTTCAGCAAGTCGATTCTATAATTTTTCAGAGGATATACGAAAGTGATCGAATCGATCATAATACATAAAAGGTCAAGAAACACTATGAGCAAAGTTGTCCAAACATGTCGTGTGACGCAATTATATGGGTAGGATGTCTAAACGAAAAAAAAGTACTATATTCTATAAGCATGTTAACCATAAACTTTTCAACTTATAAGTGTTTTAACATAAACAAACAATCGAAATAAAACAAACCTGTAAGATGTGGATTGACATTTTCGGATCCTCGAACGTGATTTGACTGTGAAAAAGATGATGCAGTAGTGGCATGTCCCGAAGATCCGCTCTCTGTGGTAGTCGTAGGAAATACGCATAGCGACCGCAATCCACCTTCCATTAACACTATAAGTCTGGATGCTATTGCCGGGTACTGTTCTACAAACGGGACACTCGACAACAAATCTTCTCCGCGTCCTGTAAGTTACATAAGGAAATGCATTCTTATAAATCTGACATTATTAATCCATAATGATACATAATCGGTAAATAAATTTGACTGACCCAAAGCAATAAGACCAATAGCAAATCCTGCTGAAAGAGAATATGAATATCGATCAGTTGGTGGTTCATAATCCGGACATGCAGGTCGACCTATCTCATTGATCAGCTGACTTAAGATGCCCATATGTGATGATTGTGCAAACAGAAGGCCTAGTGCTACAAGTGCCGCCGTTTGAATCATTGTATCGATATGCAGTTCAAGTAGTGTTGGACCCATCATAAATGGTAAATGTGTTACCATCATTTTATACATCTGGAAACTAGTTTAAAATTAAAATCTATGAAAACAAGTATCAACATTCATACTTTCTTTAAACCCGAGGGAAAAAATAGTGTGACTTCTAAAAATCAAGTCGCAAGTTAGGAAAAATTACCCAGCAATTTTCGCACTGAAATCATTGTATTTCTAATATATTTCCAATGTCAAAATTATAACGCTCCTCATAAATACAACTTCTGAACTATTACTTTTAATTTGGTGCCTGGAGTACCGATATTTCCGAAATATGATGTTAGTCAGATAACAGCAGTCACTGGCTTATTTAAAGCTTTAAAAAACATCCAACTCGCATGACTGCACTGAATTCCACATCACCATAAGATGTTCTACTAAGACATTGAATGAACAAGGAATCAATAAAGGTTTGAAATCCGAATTTTTTCAGATTTTTGGGTAAGCTTCATGAGCAAGTATGAATAAATAAATCCAATGATACATTTATTCCTACAAAATACTGAATTGCTCTACCTGAACATCAGCGGTTGCTCGCCGACTTACACCACATCCAAGTAGAATTGCTATGCTCATTACCGGATCACCGCTACTCAAAAGTTCATGTATCATAAACAAATTCATACTCGTTATATGACCATTCAATCCAAATGCATACATTAGACCAGCAGCCTCTGGACCCTGCTGCAATAAAGTGGGAAATTAATGAAAAATGCTATTCATGATATTCGATTTTTCTGAAAGCTGACCTTCAGGAAAATACGTTACTTTAGATTTAGAACTGAAAAACTCAATAATTTTAATACCAAATTATTGATGCTCATAGCAAGCCATTCACTGTCAAGGCGCAAACTGTCGCAATCACCGATACACAGTCCAGCGGCAACAGCATTGTAAAATGAGCCCCACTTAATCATCGGTTTGAGTGCCTACAAATTCCTTTTTGATATTTATAATCAGTTGTTGCATAGTATAAAAGACCTGTTGTAGTAATTTATTATACTTGTTTATTAATTGCACTTCAGACCTTTCAAAAAAAACAATTCCATTTCAACTGCTGATATAAAAACAAATTCATAACAAAAAGACATACTTCACTCTGTGGTAGTTCAATTGGTGCATTCGTCGGATGCAGCCGTCCTTGTAGATTAAGTGGTGGTATTGCACGTGGTCGACTAAGGGGAGGTGAAAAAGACCGAAAATCGAGTGCTGAACGTCCAAAAGCGTGTGTTATATTACGCATGCTAAAGGATTTCAAAAGACGTTCAGCCATTTCTCGCTGGCTTGCTTCTGAAAGAACCTGAAAGAAATGCCTATGAAACTCAGTTCTAACAAAAAAAATAGCTAAAAGCTGCTACAATGCTTGGCTTCTAATCCTATCATATATTAATGTTGCACACTTACTTTATTTAATTTCAAATAATCTATAACAAGCAGATATGGAAAGAAAAGTCCATATCATTCAACCCAATCTTTTGTAGGAGAAAAAACACTAATCTAAAATTATCACCACTGTAAGCACTGCCCAAATGCTGACCAAGGACCCACAACCGTTGAGATATCCAGACAACAAATACTCCTATTTAATGCACTTTCCGCTTATACCATCTATGAAACTTACTTCATTACTTGATGGTATAAAAATTGGGCGTCGACTATCAAGCATTTGTATTACGTTAATGCATCGTAAATCGTGCTTCCATCGACGCCTCGTAATTAGAAAATTTTCTTCCGCAGATGGCATATGACTGAAAGTTTAGAAAACAAAATCTGAAAAGTGTTTTTCAAATTGCTCGGAATTTCAAATTTAGTATGTACACTAAATCTAAATTAACTGAAAAGTTTATTTCACAAGCCATTATTAGCTTAAACTTCCAACTCGCTTAATTGTAAAATAATAATTATATGCTGAACATGTATCCGAAAACACGACATCTGAAGCACAAACCTGCGATCTTTCTGACATACTGGAGGTGTCAGAAAATGCAACGTTTTTGTTAACTGCTCATAAAGCAATTCGCATAAAATTATGGCAACCGCCGGTGGCAGATCTAACAGTGAAGATTTTGTGAATTTGAAAAGTTGAGCCAATTTTTCACATCTACAAAACAAACATTCAAAAGCTTTTTTCACTTATAAATCCACTAAAATTTACTAATAAATTTGAATATAGAAACACTTTTCCGAACTAATTTAATTTCAGTTAATAATTAATGATAGTTCATACTACCAGTCATTAATTCTTTACAAAGTGATCTGCTTATCGTTGCCAGCACAGGAAAATTGTTCCTACATTTCACTCGCACAAAGATTTTTTTAAGTGTTCTCAACTGTATATGGAGTATATCATCATCAGGAAATAATTTATCAATAATTTCTAGCATTTGATGCTAAATTTAATTTTGTAGGGGTTACTTCCGGATACGCTATCATGGTATCATATTCCCTACCTCGTAGAATTAATTTTTGCAGAATTCTTGCCCAGATATATTCATTTGAAACTCAGATCACGCTCTTTTTTTAATCTTTACAACATACTTTTCAACTGCTGCAGAATTTTCATTCAAGATACTAGCAAACTGTTGTGCATCAGCCTTTGTTAGGCGCAGTTTCTTCTCGTACGATTTTCCCAGAACTTTCTGAAAACAGGGACGATAAAAATTTTTGAAATTTTTCCAGTTTTCATTTCCACGCTTTAGAACAATGAACTTCAAAATAAGAAGTTCGCAAGTTTTGATTAAAATTCCAGAAAGCAGGATCATAATTCTCGAGATGAAAAATCCAGAAGAATCAAAAAAGCGAGGCAGACAAAATACATGGAAAGACAATTGGATTTAGAGAAATTATAACATACAGATATCAAAAAAGAATAAATTAAACAGGTGAAGTGTACTAAATATAAAAAGTGATAACTTCACTTACTTGGACATCGGCAATATTTTCCAGTCGTTTCAACCCAATAGCAATTGTAATGACAATTGGTGCGAAAAAATGTGAT
This sequence comes from Litomosoides brasiliensis, assembly GCA_013365375.1. Taxonomy (NCBI): domain Eukaryota; kingdom Metazoa; phylum Nematoda; class Chromadorea; order Rhabditida; family Onchocercidae; genus Litomosoides; species Litomosoides brasiliensis. Next base: position 26,745 of record JABVXW010000222.1, on the reverse strand, counting down.
GAGGTGATTGACGTCAAATGACTTTTGCTATCCAAAAACCGTAACAAATTATCGTGCCATGATGGTATACGTTCAGGTGAAAAACGAGAACTCATCAAAAGCGCTTGAAGCACTTTTCGACCACCTACGGAAAATTGATATCATCTCCATGCACATTTGTGCAGAACATAAAATAAAGCTTTTAAATCGGATAATATGTAAATGATGCTTTTATTGCCTGCTTCGTTTTCAATTAATGAAATATATGCCGACGTGAGAAGCTGTGATTGGTATAAGTTGTTTCGGTTAATAAAATTTAAAATAGACTTGCCTTCCAAAATTCTAAAATTTTGATTTGATAGCATGGAAAAGTCCTTTCTATAGTAATCAGCATAACTTTTTAACTCAAAAATCCTGCAATGAGACTTCTGCAGTTTCAAAATTTCCATATATTAATTTCTTCAAAAGCAAATTTGAAGCCGAACTACGATAACTTCAAATATATCTTGAATATTTTTGTGTCATTCCAAATACAAAAACTTAGGTTCTGCAATAAAACAATTACATAATTTAAAAAAATCATGCAAAAGAGAAGCAAAACCGCTCTTGAGATATCCCAAATAATCTATAAATTTTGTGAAATTTTTTAAAGCTATGGTTGATGGAGATAATTCCTCTTTAGAAACCGCCTCACTATTGATCTCACAGCTTTCGGATTTTGGAGATATGTTTTTCCTATACAGTAACTAATCGTACTTACTGAGCAAAAGCATGTAGTGAAGATGCTAGAATGAATAGTAATGATATCGTCCGCCTATCTAATTTGGCCGATTCATAAACAGCGTGCAGTCCCGAAAATATTGCTAAGGAATAACTAAAAAAATTGCATTCATCGTTGACTGAAACACTATAACATTTTGGAGTAACATTTTCTGCGTTATCAAAACTCCACCAACGGCTGCCGCAAAGATGCTTCATTTTGTGCCAAGCCTGAAATAATTTTGAAGAGAAATGATGTTTGAAAAACATTTATTAAAGTATTGAAATTTTCGCGACCTGAAACTGGAGCCTTAAAAAAACTTTAACATCTCAAATTCAGTATTACTGTAATGAAAAGTTGTGAACTGATTACACAAAACAATCAAGACTTCATACTTTAAAGTAACAAGAGAATGTTAATGAAACTTGATTTCTTTCAAACCGAAATTTATTTCGTTCCTTATTCTTACAATTAACTACACACCGATATTTGTATTGTATTATTATTCAAAAGCTAAATCCGAAAGTATTGTGACTTGAATAAGAAATAAGAGAAAATGGCCGGAGGGTAAGGAGGTCAGAGTGTGGAAACTAACAGACACATGCAAGATACCTCATAAATTGTCGTATGAAGAAAATAACGTACTTAAGTCTATTGCACTTTTAAATAAATTAAGAAAATTAATAAAATTAGTATAATTTTTTCATATATAAAAATTATTTCTCATTTAATTATCGCTATCTGTAAGGTGTTGTAACAAAAAACTCGAGATCGCTATAAAATCAATGTTTAGCTATAGTAAGAATAACTGATAATTCATTATCCGGAAATGTAGAGGCCACTGTTAGCATTAACTTTAAATAGTTAGTCAATATACTTACGCCAACATGTTTAGAAAGTTCGGTACGCTTCTTCTTTCTATCAATTTCTTCTTCACGGCGATTTCGAAGTAAATTGATCTAAAAATAATCTCAGTTTTTCCTTTTTAAAACTAGTTTAAAATTTCAGCAAAATATAAACAGGAAAATAGGAAAATAAATCTCTGGAAAAAGTGGAACAACCTAAAAGAGAATATATAAATTTTTGTAAAACGGTACGAGAAATCTTCTAAACTGCAATTAAAATGAAAGGTGTGAGATTAAAAACTGAATAATATTACATTTAAAACAATTTTTCTAAAAATTTTTTTAAATTAATAAGAAAGTACTTCACGAAAAACAGGAAAATCCTGGATATGAAGCCCACACTGCGCAAAAAGGAATTGTACCAACATAGAAACTTCTGCAGCAACGCGATTATCATAATAGTGACCTAGCAGACGAGCAGTGTTACTTGTACACCAGCATGACGACAGCTTCATCGCTCTATCCAAAGGTAAATTTGAACAGACTTGTGAGAGGCATTCAGAAACTGCAAAAAGTAAGTGAAGTTACAACCAAGCCTTCTTATTTGAACAATTACTTGTACGAAAAACTAAATGATAAAAAGATAACCGAAGGGTGAGAATGCAACTGGTGGCAACCTGCACATCACCAATTCGTGCTTCTGTGTCTCCTAGAATTATCAGATTTCTTGAAGTAGCAAAAAGTTACTGCTGAAGCTACTTTTTAAACAAAATTAAAAAATTTGGCGGAAAAATTTGGCAAAAAAATGCCCAAATTTAGCTACAAAACTTGGGATCACTTTTAACGTTCTACGGCAAAAAATTCGAAATATAAAAAATTTCATTGCACAAAAAAGCTTGGAAACTTGAATATATTTATGAAAAATAAGAAAAACACATATTTATATTTTTTGATAAACGTACTAAAATTAGATGTCTTACAAACGCAGTATGCAATTCAACAATTGAAGCACATACTGATAGACCGCAAGTACTTATGTTCTCATGCACATCCTAAAAATTCGATATCTAAATAAAATAAAACACGAATAAACTGAACATCCATTTAATTTTTTAATTTATTTGAAATTAGCTCCTTTTTGCTTGATGTGAAAAAATTCAGAAATTCAACTCCATGCAGTTGAAGAAAGTTCTAATTAAGGAATTTCACTACAAATATATTTTCAACAATACTCATTTTGTGATAAATGGGTTTATATAAATTCACGCCACCTGACTCTTTGCAAAAGATTCCTTAAAGTTTGTAAATTCGTAGTTCCCATATAAAACACCAACACGAGTGATTCCACTATAAAGGACTACAGTTCCATCAAGATCAATTATTGCCATCATTTTGCAGCCCTGTAAAAAAAATTTCTTGTACCCTCTACAATCTGAACTTCATTTCCCTTCTTTTTCAGAGAAAAATCAAAAAGGGAAACCTTGATGTCAGCAGCTCCTTTACATGGAATTACAGTAAAAGAATTTATAGTCATTCTCCCTTCATCATGTATCTTTCCCCGAACACATTTTAAGAGATTTTGCTCTGCTACGTAAAAACATGCATACATTTGACCGATGAAATCTGCAACGAAGTTCAGTTTTTCAATTACTACAACATTTTCACGACTTGTGTAAAACTTTCTCTTTTAACACTCAAAATAGATTTTCACATCTACCATGAAAGATAAGAACCTTGGGTAAGAAATGCAGTACTCGCAGGACTATTTGTTTCGGGATCTGTCTGGCGACGTTCCGTCCATATACATTCCATACAAATCTGCAACAGAATTGCATAAAAAACATAAAAAGTACATCAACAATCCAAAACAACAAAATCAACTATGATAAAAGACAAACGAACTACCTCAGGTGCCAAAAGATCGAGTTCTGAACCACGAGTTTCAATCAACGAAATTATACTATCATCACAAAACGAACTGAGGCGAGGGGTAGTATGTGCACCTACAATAAGTGTTAAATCAAAACGATATGAATATATTCATGATTTCACAAAACGCTGCTCCAGAACAACAATAAGCAAGTGAATCAATATTAAAAAATTATGCTTTAGACGACTAATTAGGCAAAAAAACGGAACTTTTTATTTCTACTTTTTTGATTTCTTATGTAATACCCAGGATCAAAGTTTCAAATGCACTTAAAATTCATTTCTACTCTGTAAAAATAAATTTTGAATTTTAATATTTCTCAGAATTGAACTGAATCATTCTTACTTCCTCCTCGCAAGCGCAAAATAGGCGAATCTGTGACTGACCGACTGCAAGAGAGACTGCATTAATTTTCAAATTTTTTTTTCTTTTTTTTTTTCTCAGCTGCTCACATTATTATCACCAATCCAATTCTTTTCAAAAAGATAACTAATTCGGTACTCCTTAAGTAAAATATTGAAAGTGTAATAAACTAGACTTTGTGGAAGATCGTTGAGCGGGACTTGTAGTTGGAAAAGGTAAAGACTGTATTAGTGCAGCTGCCGCAGTCATAGACCGTGTGCGAACTGATCGGGTTTGAGGTGTCGCCCATGATTCATCTTAAAAAATTTTACCTTTGTTTGATTGCAAAAAAAAGACGAAAATCATTCATTGACGTACGCGAAAGAATTTTTACCAGCAAAGGAATCATTCTTGCCAAAACGATGCTTTGACTGGTCACCCATTTGCGGTGTTGATAGCTGACTTGATCGACCTGATAAATCAAGTAAATGGTTTCAAATTTCACTTCTAACTTCAACTCTAAAAACATTATTTCACTCATAATCTTACTCTCACACAGCTTTTGCTGACTAAGGAAAGAGAAAAACAAATCATGATAATATGTCATATTTTACTTGTGCTATAATATAAAGAATGTGGTGCACACTTGAATTAAGAGAATAATTTCCTCTATTTCAGAAGAGTTGAATTAAAACGAAGCCAAAAACATTTTAATCAAAATTTCCAAAACTTTAAGCTTTCCTTGTTAACCACTAATAATCTTTAAATGACAGATGAAATAATTCATTATAACACGCTATAAGTAACTGAAACGGTAAGATATCCATTTTTACAACAGGTTACCAACAGTCTATATTAGTTATATCTAAGACTGACTAATAGTAATAACTATTTATATGCGCTAGAAGCTCGTTTTCAGGAATCAGATAATCTCCGACCCTAATACTTATACCCTCTATCGTACGGTAGCATAGACTTACGGAAAAAAATTTATACATTCTGTAAAACCAAATTTCAACCTATTTTTTATGCAATTTCCTTTAACCTACTAAGAAAGGTACCAGCGGGTGTAAGTGTCGTATTACACGAAACAACACTCTCTGCCTTAGATGCTGCACATTTCCATTCTCCTTTCGTTGCTCTTCGTATCCAATACAGCGAATGAACTCGAGCAGTCGCCGAATAAGTTAACAAAAGCCGACAATCATTCAATGCCTCCAACAATGCTACTTCAGTATTATCCCAAACATAATGTGAAGAACTCTCCGCATCTGAAATATACATCAAAAGACTATTCCTTATGTTCCATCAATAATAAACAGTGGTTACATTAAGATAATCATTAAAAGATTTTTGACAGGTATCCATTTATGAAAGATGATGTTAGTCATATTGGATGCTTCAGCAGTACATGTGCTGTGAAAAATGTCCTGTTTGAAGCAAGTAAGGTTAAATAAATGGATAAAATCAGCTGTGAGATACTAGAATACATGCTGGAAGCTAAATCCATTTACATTTCCTTGATGCTTAAAATATTTTCAGCAGACGAACTATATTCGTAAAGCATTTGTTTAGTTCACAGAGAACGATATCTTCTTTAATGACAATTCATCTACTTCATGTAAACTACATATCAAATATTATCGGTAAAGCAAAAATTAGATCGAACAAGAAAATACTTCATATTTTCATCTAGCACTTCGGTAAATTATTAGATGCTATAAAAATTTATTCTTTAATAGCCACTTTATCCCTAAAAATTCTCACGCATTCAAATGTAAATAAAACATTTTCTTTAAAATAAATGAAAATAAAAATACCTTTATTTCTGGATATAACTGGTAGTATTTCGCAGTACGGGTGTGACAATGAGAACAAATGTGGAAAGTTTCCAATCCTAAAACCACACATTTTCTAAATACTATGTAACCTTGAATAATTCTGAAAAATAAATAACGTTATCACACGATATTTTTAACTTTTGACTATTACCAATATCTTGTGAATGCAAATCTAGTTGATTTCTAAAAAATAAACTATTTTGAAAGCCTTACAACGGTGCTGGGGCAGTTCGTTGCAAAATCAAGCCTAAAGCACTTCGAAATACTCGTTTCACCTGCAATATTAATTGGACTGGAGATGTAATCGAATAACCAAACTTGAACGAGTAACTGGGTACCGTATGTCCGGAATTTAAATTTCCATAGATTTCGACATTTAGTAATTAAGGACAGCGGAGGAAGTTAACCGAATTTTACGACTGGCTAAGTCACAGCCTCCGAAAAATTTTTGAAGCAAACAGCTACAAATTATTACAATGAATGGTAATGTGATTGTATAAGAAATCCAATCAGTATCAGAAGCAAATATAAGATTTTTGTGACCAATAAGACAAACACCATGCATAGGACCGTTATCAGCAGAAGTGTTCGGAAACTCGCACCAAAAGGCCTGTAAAAATCTGAAGTGCATAGGAAATACTTTTTGAATCTAAAAATTCAGAAGCTCCAAAAGTCAGTTCACTAGAGTAATAATTTGATAAAAACCAAAGAATATGAGGAAGGCAAAAAAATCTAAATAAGCAAGATATTGTAGTGTAAAATGTAAGGAGATAAAAGGACAAAGTGGAACCATAAAATGAATTCACAAAGATAACTAACATCTAGCAAAGTAAAATCTGCTGTAAGCCTACGCCGAACTACACCGGATGGGTATTCCTGGATGGTAACTGAATCATCCAGAACCAAAAGCTTTTCTCCACCACACTTCGTCAAGCTCCGATATCGAACCTTCTGTTCCTGGAAGTAATGGTAGACTGTCTACTTTTGAAAACTACATAACAAGAAGAACTTTTATCTGAAATTACAAGGAAATAGATGGTTAATTTAAGGAAACACAAAAAAAACTATCACTTCCAAATGCACAATTCAATTTTTCTAATAGCTGCTTTATTTGAACACACTATTAGTTATATGTTTTTCAAAAAAAGTTTTTCAAAAAAGTATTCTGGTGACTCCACACATCCATTTAATAATATGAAAAATGATCTTCAGCAGTTCAAGCTAAGTTACTCGTAATCAAGCATAACCAGGAACTTAGATTCCAAAAATAATGGTCATTTGTTTCCAACGATTACAAATTAAATTTTATCGGAATAAGAAGTTTAAAGATTTAACTATGAATTAAACCTTCATACGCCCTAAATAATATGAAACAGCATGGAAAAATTCTTTTTTGCAAATACTATGTTCCCGCTTCACATGTAACAGACAAAATCAGCAAAACAGAAGTTCTAACCCAAGTTCTGTGTATTTGAGTACCAATTAAATATTTATTTTCCATGTCTGAGTTACAGAATGATATTAATCTTTTGTAAATAAATTCCCAAAGTTTATAGCCTTAGCATTACATTCAAGTATTTTTTCTGATTATCAGTTTTAATTATTTAAATTGTGAAATCATGAAACTAAAGCAAATGAATAAAATGCAAAAACTCTGTACTTCCGATTCGCCTGCAATAGGCTCCATCAAATCAGCAACAATCATATCACTATAGTCAACTAACTGCTCGTTATCACTTCCGCAACCATGCATTCAATCCAGACAACAATTCTGAAAAAAACTTTCAACAAAATTCACATTATCGTTGATTCACCAGTTATATCATATAATTAACTGGTGATATAAACAGACAAGAAATGTAAAGAACAAACTGCAATGCGACTAAACATTACCAAGATGAAAGGAATGCGCAAAAGAAAAATGGAGACAGCGGAAAAGAACAAATTTCTCAAGTTCACAGCAACGATTACCTCATTCATTTCTCTCATTAATTTCAAGTAAATTATTGATTATCTAATTATTTGGCTATTGAAGTTATAAAATTACGGTAGATGAACGAAGCACAATGAGAAAATATTTTAATTCCAATTCACTTCATCAATAATAGAACAATTTCTCGCAGACAACATAGTTACAAGGAACATAGTTTTTGAAAAGCACTATAAAATCTATCAAATTAGACGACGTTCCGTTAAGTATTCCAGTATTCCCGATCGTCTTCCGGAACAGTGTCACCAAGACAATTCATTTAACAACTGAATAATACGTATAATTTCATGTCACAGTTCTAGCTGACTGTCAGTTTATACCTCAGTGGGAGACTTCAGAATGATAAATTGAATTTGTATGCTATATAGAACACAGATGGGAAAATCCAGATTTGGTTCTAATATTTATTGTCTTCCTATTTGCTTCTTCAATTAGAAATCCGACAGTATACAACATACGCTAAATAATAAAATTGAATCGAAATTTAAAGAGCTAAACAAACTGTTGTAGGCAAACAGAATTTCAATGAGACTAATGAGACGTCGAAATTTCGCACCGGTCGACATTATTACCTTAGCCGCAAATTGTGACATAAATTTGAAATTTGGCGATGGCGCATTTTACTTGACATCTTTGCAGTGTTCTGGGATTGTATTTTAATTGAATTTCATGACGACGTGATATTGAGTATTACTTAACTTGAAGAGGACGATTTTAGGCATCCAATGAGACGTTGCAGTGCTACAACTGGAAGTTCACAGCTAGCAATATTAACACCCAATCAACGAGAAAGTATTATACGGAAGGAACGCGAAAGACGTCGGTTGATAAGGTATGTTAAGTGCTGTACTTCTGTCGCTATGGTTAGGGTGTCATGAATTGATTTGGAATCAGTTGAACTTTTTAAGTTTTGAATGATCCCTGAATTTCTTTTTCTAGTTTTTCCTGCATTGTTTTTTCTTTTTTCTAGAACTTTTATGGAAGCAATATATGTTTTAGTAGAAGATAGATAAGAGGGATAAAATTGTATTGAAATGCATTTTTTCTACTTTGTACTATATAATTAGTAGCTTTACATTTCTGTTTTGTAAATTGTTTGAATTCATAAGGTACTTTATCTTTTTCTTAATTTTGTTCTTTTTTTTTGAATTTCTTAATTTCGTGAGCAACGTTTTTTGTTGTAAGGCAGTTAATTTTATAAAGCGATCAATAGGATATGCCAGTCGTAGTTTTGTCAAGATATTTTCGTATTTTACAAGTCCCCTCCTTCGACTAATTCCTCTAGATTTAGATTCTCTTATACTCATTCTACCTAGCTTACTTGCTTAATGTATTCGAAAAATTTTAATCTAATAAGTGAAGTGATGAACAGACCGCTATATCAGCCGATTATTTTTTTTCTTGATAATGAGTAAAATTAACAGAGTCCGAACTATGCAGATATGTAATTGTTTGATCGGTAAAACATGTCTATTCATGAAATCAAACACGTATTCGCAGATATCAGCAAGTGCGTCAATTAAGCGCTGAAAATGCAGCAAAAATACGGGAACGAGTTAAAATAGCAAAGCAGAAGGAAATGGAGAAACTTAAAAAACGTATAATGGACGCTATCGTTCAACGCAATCATTTAACTCACAGCGGTGTAATTTCTCCTGTTCCTGTCGATAGTAGTGCATTGGTGAGGATATATTTATTGATAGACAGTAGAAAAATTAATCGAACGACTTCATTGTCGAAAATATGTATTATGTTTGATATAACAAGGTTCAGCGCTTGACGCTAAGGGTGAAAATGTGGTTAGATCTTTGTGAAAGTCCTTTCAAGATGACTTGGAAATTCCACGTTTTGTAGTCTTAGCACTGCTAAAATTCAATTCAGTCTGTCGAAAAACCCCGTAAATCGCGTCGGCGCCAAATCACGGATGAAGAATTGGCGCGTGCAATACGTCGACATCGTGAAGCATTGGATCGATTACATCGGGAAAATGAGAGGGAGCAACGACGACGTGAGCTCATATTAGAAAGACAAAGAAAAGCTCGTGAAATGGCAAATATACGATCGAGAAGGGTTTGACCAGATAATTTGATTTGTACAGTGTTTCATAACCATTTTTATTGGCGGATTTTTTTACTGATCGTGGCAATAATAACAAAGAAAAATGTAATATAGGAAACTGATGGAATAGATTTTGGATTTCTGAATTTTCTTCCGAACATTTATAGAAGATATACCAAATACTCTTCCCTGAAATATGTGAAATTTAGAAACAGCGGTTAGTGCCATTTTAGAGAACACATTTTTTGATAATAATTAATATCGGATCTTGCAATCAGTGATAAGTTATGAAAAAAAATGACTGAAAGGAACTCAAGAAGGTTTTAATGAAAGCATATGAATTTGCAAAATTCGATTTTTGAAATTATCATAGATTTATAAGTATGGTTCTTATGAGGATGTGTTTTGAAATGATTGAAAACAATAGATCAATTGCTTTATGTATGATACTTCGTGCAGTGCTGCCTCAGCAAGTTTGTATAATGAAGCTGTGAAAGGACTCGAACTTGCCGAAAAATAATTGTTCTGTCTTGTTCCATTCGAGTAGTTAATTTTACCAGGTATAGAAAAAGGATAGCAACTTGACACTTTTATTTGTTCTGTTAACTACAATAAAGTACTAATATTCATGTACTATTATACTGCTGGATAGCATCCTTTGAAAAACGATTTTCCTATTCTTTTTCTATTTAACTTATCAAAGTTAGATTTTTATACCACAATTCTTTGATTATTAACGCTAGACGTTTTTTACCTATGCCATGTATCCTTCCGGTAATTGATGTACCATAGCTGAAATTTCTCGAACTGTTCCTTACTATATTCCATATTTTCCCTCTTTGTTCTAACTCTTTCAGCAGTTTCACCGGTTGCATTTGTTGCTAATTTTGCAGCTATAGTACCCTATGTGGAAAGATAAAATTAATATACTTAAACATGGTAGTTTGACAACACAGCACAGATGTGCTTTTTACGCTGATGATGAAACTATGAAAGCTGTGACATTCAAAACAACTCTAACCTACTAATTTCGACAAAAGAAAGGAAGTTTTTTTTAGTAAGATGAATGTGGATGAAAAATATGAGAGGAAAAGAAAGACCGTAAATTTATTTGTGAATTAAAAGATAGAAATCGTACATATCCAACTTGTTGCAATGAGGAAAATGCTGATCGATAATCGGAAAATTTGTCACCTTGGAAGAAATCAAATTGGCAGTCACCGTCACTGTCAAAAGCAGAACAATCGTTGAAGCAAAATTCTTTCCTAAATTGTAAGCATTATTTGACTAGTTTAAAGTAAATTATCCAATTTTCCTACACTAAAGACTAGGTAAGCTAAATTCAATGGAATGAAAATTTCGGGTTTCAATTCTAAGAGAACGAATGTCAATGTAGACAATATCATTAGTTAATTGGTCGTTGCAAAATAGTTATTAATTGAATAGCCTTCAACAAATAAAGTAAACCAAATTGCAACAATTCTTCATGCATATTTGTTCACATGAAGGTGTAGAGTCGGAGATGTTTTGGACAGCTAATTCCTTTTAACTGATCCGTTGATCAGTTAAACTTATCATTCCCTATCATTTGCTGGCTTATCATTTCCCTTTTCTAGGTGATTCAAACTTTCGAAAATGTCACAGTAATAACTGTCAGATAAATATATTTATTTTAGATGCACAATTCTTTGTATTTCTTTGGAAAATGATAAATGATAAACTGTTAATGGTACCAGCTGCAAAAATTATTGCAAATATTATTATATGCAACAAATCAGCTCGCTCTGTTATAATTTTATTCTATAAATTTTCCTCTTTCAATTAAATATATTATGTAAACATCACGAACCGCACAATTTCATTAATATCTTTAACAAAATTTGAACTTCATTTCCCTGTTGTGGCTGTTGATATACCTGGCAGTAATTAATTGCAATATTCCTTTCTCAACCTTTAACCTCAGCAATCCTCTCATTTGATTTGTCACTTGTTGATGAGCTTTGTTGTGTGATATCCAAATTGATTGACGGTAACTTAAATTTCTCATTTCATAATTTATAGGAAAAATAAAAGATTTTTAATTTAAATGAATATTTGTGAAATAATATTCTTTTCTGTGTTTTTTTCTTCATTGATTTCATTATTAAATGTTTTGTTCACTTGGTATTCATTACTTTTAAATTTAAATAATTCGTTTATTACCGATAAATATTCGAAAGTCAACCTTTTAAACAAAAAAATAATTAAAATTTAATCTGTGAAGATAATGAAAGATATGAATGAACAAACCATAATTTTGCTTGGTACCGGTTCGATGCTACCACCAAATCGAATATCTTGTTGTTGCTCATACTGCGCTTGTGCAACAGCATCTTGCAACGATACAAACATGTAGCTTTTCGGCACGTGTTCGTAGAAATGTGAATTTTCAAACATTTGCCGTACAGCTACTTAAATATTTGTAAATATCTTTTTTCTTTCTTGAAGACTATCAAATTTATTCGCTAATGTTATCATTTACTTTGAGAGATAATCAATTTCTATTAATTGATAATTCTCATTTTGATAGTAAGTAATCATTTATGATAAAGATTGATGAAACAGATCTACGACTATATTATCAGTAAAATTATATTCACTACAAGTCCTCAATATTCAATAAAAGTCTTCATATAATTCAATATAAAAAGTATATTTTAAAAAAAGTATATTAAAGTATATTTTAAAGTAAAAAGTATATTTTTTAAATATATAAAAAGTATATTTAAAAAATTTAGCTTTTTTAGGAAAAGAATTATTGACCTTTACAGCAAGCAAAAAATACAGTAATATTAATAGCTTTATATTCAGCGTGCGCTCGTGCAAGCGCATCAACACCCATCAGATCGATGTACGGGAAAGATGAACAATCGACGATGATATGTGTTAATTGTATTAGCTCTTCCGCTTCCTCAACTCTTTCAACATTTCGTTTCGATGAATGAATACAGTGTTGTCGTACTGTCAGCTCTGTCGGTAAAATTATATTTGCAAATTTATTATTTTAAAAATAAAATACAAAATTAAAGAATTATTATTTAATAAAATATTATTATTTAATTATTAATAAAATTAATAAAAAAATTATTTAACAAAATACAAAATATTATTTAATAAAATACAAAATTAAAAAATTCATTCATTTGCAACTAAGTTCCATTCGTTAATTTGAAAAAAGAAAAAAAAAGGTGTAATCAAATATTATTTCGAAATTTTCATTAAAAAAGTACAAAATGGTTGATGGTAAAACAAATAAGCTAGTGGAATTTACTAAATTAAATGGATGAGTAAGCTGAAAGGTCAAGCAAAGGTAATTGATGTTATTATTAAATACCTAAATAAAAACAAAAGAAATGCGCTGACCAATTTCTTCATCAGGATTTGCAATGTCATCTCTTCTATTAGCAGTATCATCAGTTGCTTTCTTCTTTTCATTAACTGTTTGTTTAAGCTTTGCTACAATATTTAATGGATCAAGTCCTGTTGCACTAAAACAAAAAAAAGAATGAATTAGCAAATTAAGTAAAAAAGCAAATTAAGTAAATTAAGTAAAAATTAAGCAAATTAAGTAAGTAATTAAGTAAAAAATTAAGTAAATTAAGAAAATTAAGTAAAAAATTAAGTAATTAAGTAAATTAAGCAAATTAAGTCTGAAAATTATGAGTTAAAATTTTATTACTTATCATTTTATCCTATAATTATAATTAAATTAAGCAACGATTTGATTAAAAAAAATAAGCAAATAATTAATTGTTAATTTTTTAAACAAGCGTCTCTGAAATGCTAAACTTTAAAAGTCTCAAAAGTTTATTCCAATTAAAAAAAGTAACTGCTTAAAGAGACAGCATGAAAATGAAAGTTAAACCTATGAATGCTCGATAAGAATAATTCAGCATTTGCAAAGTATAATGGTGCATCAAATCGAAATACTTTGATACCCGAAATTTCTATAGCTGTACGATAATGACCAATACCTTTGAAATCTGACGTGCCGGGAATACGTCCCATACACGTACTTTCTGCCCTTTATCATTTCTTACACATTTAGTATTTTTGTTGTAAAAGTTTAATTCATTGAAAAAAATTATTACTAAAAATAATTTTTTCAAATTTTTTTTGCACGAAAAAAAGAGGGCAAAAAGACTTCGATTATAGAAAACGTAGTCGCCTGACGTATGCGCAAGTGTTGAGAAATAATTTTTAAAAAAAGAAAATTCAATTATTAGCATTTTATGATAATCAGATCTTTCTACATTAATTAATTTAGCAATTAATAAATGACACATCTTTTTAATTTTTTTTTCTTTTAAGTATGTTAATGAATGAAACTTTTTGATGAAATTTATTGAGAATTCAAATTTAGTATTTTAAGTATTTCAGTACTCGCTAACATACCATTGTGATCGTAAGACGACGGTAAGAAGGGCGAAAACAACACCAATTGCAAGTCCAATATTAACATTTATCAAAATAACCGCTGTGAACGTTACCAGAAATATGAACTAAAAATAGAAAAAAATCATAAATAGAAATTAAATTTTTGTTTTTTCAATTTCAGTTACGTACGTATCTTTTGTGTTAGCGAAACATCACTACTTATTAAAATTTTTGTTCACAAATCTGTATTAATCAATTGTTTTAGCTAAAATATCACATATATGTTGCAAAGGTATTATAAAATTTAAATTTAATTTAATGAAAAAAAAAGTAAATAATTGGAAACAAAATGAAATTTTAACGGAAAGCTAACAAAATCAACGATTGATTCTTGAAAAAGTACACGTGACCAGCATATTTTTAGGTATAATTCTTTCATTGCAACCACAACGATACATGATAATATTGTCTTCAAAAATAAGTAATGATTTATTTATTTAATTTCTATTCTTATTTTACATTTCAATTATTAATGTATCTAACACCTTCTTCTATCTCATATTAGAATGAATGGAATTAAATTGTTTCAAATATTTGCGGGCGCTTTCTTGCCTCTTTATTTTAAGAAAGGCTATATAAGCAATATGTTGAAATTTGAAATAAAATATGAATTGCTTTCTTTTTCATTTTGTGTATTTTATTTAATGACATCAAACGATTGCCGTATGATATACCTTCGGCAAATATTTGAATAGAGGCGCTGCGCCGAATGCAATAATTAGTAGTACTATTACTACCACCAATGTTGTTAACTGAAAATAGCTATTATACCTGTTGCACTTAAAAGTACCATAAGATGAGTATTAAAAGATGAAAAGTTATTTTTTTTTATCAGTTGAATTTATTTCGTTTAATTAACTTTAATTAACAACTTCAGGCTTCATAACATTACGATAATGAACTGCAAAAAGGTTTAAGTGTACTAACTGTATTGCTGAATAAATGAAAATAAAATTAAAATGTATTGATAAAAAAATAAAAAATAAAATTAAAATATATTGATAAAAAAAAATAAATGAAAATGAAATTAAAATGTGTGTTGAAGGTGGATGGATCGAAATATTTCAGATTTACCACAGGAAATAAAGGAAAAAAAAACTTTATGAAATTATACAATTTAAATGTTTTGTACATTCTCAATTTGAAATTATTAAATCAATCAATCTGACAGGCAATTTTCATTTTAGCTTTCCTAAAAGCAACACATCTAAATTAAGTTACTTTCATAAAAACATTCTAACTTGTGATTTGGTTCCCAGTCTTGCGCTTAGTATTGTTCTACTGAGGGATGAACCACCGGCAAAACAACCAAAAAATGATGCGACAATATGCATTGTCCCTAAGGCCATCCATTCCTTGAAAAAAAATGGAAGAATTTCAGGAAATATCTCAAAATAATTAGCAATTAATAATAACTTAAATAATTAATGAGAGTGGTAATTTAATAATTTAAAATCAAAAAATGGAAGAATTTCAGGAAATATCTCAAAACAATTAGCAATTAATAACAATTTAAATAATTAATGAGAATGGTAATTTAATAATTTAAAACCAAAAAATGGAAGAATTTCAGGAAATATCTCAAAATAATTAACAATTAATAACAATTTAAATAATTAATGAGAATGGTAATTTAATAATTTAAAACCAAAAAATGGAAGAATTTCAGGAAATATCTCAAAATAATTA
>JABVXW010000222.1:0-10825 GCA_013365375.1 Litomosoides brasiliensis | reverse complement strand
AAGAATTTCAGGAAATATCTCAAAATAATTAGCAATTAATAATAATTTAAATAATTAATGAGAGTGGAAATTTAATAATTTAAAATCAAAAAATGAAAGAATTTCAGGAAATATCTCAAAACAATTAGCAATTAATAATAATTTAAATAATTAAGGAGAGTGGTAATTTAATAATTTAAGATCGAATAAGTCGTAGAATGTATTTCAAAAGTACCTGATTAACATTAATTTGATACTTATATTCTTTGGCAATTAATTTTGCCAGCGCTATATGTATCACAAATGATACAATAGCAATTGAAAAAGCGGACGAAATAATTTGTCCAGTTCGGCCAAAATCCGGAAGAAATGGTGCACGCATTCCGGCATTAACGTCACCAATAATGTGCAAATGTAAGTCTACCGGTGTTTCTGTTGCAAAATAGCATAAACATGTGGAAAATATCACCTGTACCATAATAATTAAATGTATAAAAAAGAATTTTAATAAATATAAATTTTTTGAAATTTTCTTTATCTCTTGGCTCATTGTAGTTGAAAGAGAAATTTAAAATTTTTTTTTACTAAATATAAAGCGACCAATTTTTCACTCTTTCATCTTATAGTTAGTTCTCTTACAGTATAGCTCTGAAGTAGTAATTCCAAAATAACAACTTTATCTTTACTTTCTGCAAAACAAATTTAAATTTTAAAATTTGTGGCAGAGGTTATAGGTGTAAAATTTCGTGACTATTTCATACCAATGTATGCTAAAAATTACACTTACTATTGTAAAACTTTCTCCTATATCATTCTCAATTTACCAATTAACTGACTTATTTAATTATTTAAGTTAATTATTAGCAATGATAGTTTACCAAAATGAGTTCCATTGGAAATTTTGTTTTCGTCCACGGTTTAACGACCGGATCGATGATAAATTTCGATATAAGTAAGCAGAAAATGCAAATAATCGTACAAATGAATGTATGCAATTGAAGTGTACGAATATTCCGAAGGAAACAAATAATAAACTGAGAGAGAGAGAGAGATTAGTTATGCATAAATATATAAGTAACGTTTTCCAAAGTATTCACTTTCATTACACGATGTTTAAAGAGTACGTTTAGCTATTTATGTATGCCTTTGATATGCCTACTAATATGCCTTTTATACTTTAT
This sequence comes from Litomosoides brasiliensis, assembly GCA_013365375.1. Taxonomy (NCBI): domain Eukaryota; kingdom Metazoa; phylum Nematoda; class Chromadorea; order Rhabditida; family Onchocercidae; genus Litomosoides; species Litomosoides brasiliensis. Next base: position 9,665 of record JABVXW010000222.1, on the reverse strand, counting down.
GCTTTTATACTTTTATATATACTTTTATACTTTATACGTATGCCTTTAATACGTCTACTAATATGCCTTTTATGCCTATTTAGGAGGTTAACGTAAGATGAAGACGATTATGATGAGATTGATGATAAAAGATTGGATAGGAAAATTGATGATATTTACTTGTGAAGTGATTTTTGCAACGTATTAATTAAATTAACAATAGTTGAAATCGATCTATAAAAATGTTCAGTGAAAGGAATAAAGTTTGTGAACGCTGTTTGAATGCGAGTAAATGAATATGCAAATTACATCTTACTTAGAATGTGCAACTTAACTATATAATTTTGTTTTTTTTTAAATTATATTTAAATATAACTTAACAATTTATACATAATTTAATAACTTAATGAAATTAAAAAGTTACACTAAAGTAAACAATTTTAAAATTTCAAATATTTACTCGAACGATTCCGAACATTTCAGATGTATGTGGCACATTTTTAACGCCAGTCATTGTTTGAAGTTGACTTGCAAGAACATGTACCGCTGCGCCAGATGTTAATCCTTCCACAAGCTGATCAGATAGCCAAACGGCTAATAAACCAGCATTTAAAAGTCCTAAGATTACCTTCAAAAAAAAAACAACGTAGTTTATAGATTATTAAAATAAATAAATTTTTTTTTAAAAAAAATTATATCAATTAACCTGTATTACACCGACAAAAAATGCAATCAATGATGCTAGTTGAACAGCTTCTTCCGCATCCGGTTTTTCAGTTATTTCGGAGCAACAAAGACGATCGGTTTCATTGTTTGTTGGTGTTCGATCGGTTAACGATTGCTCAATTACTGATCCAACCATCATGGAAATAATTGCAAAAGCACCTAAAAAAAAATTTATTTCATTTTTTTTGCACTTTCATGGAAAAAAATGTTAAAATTTTTAAATAAATGGAATAAATTAAGAAATGATAAAGGTGATAATAATTTCTTATCATTCATAAATAAGAGAGAAAAGTTTGCAACCGGTAGATGCATGTCGTGATGTACCAAGGAAAACATAAATCAATGGTCCAACGATACCCGTATAAATACCGTATATTGGTGGTGTACCAACCATTACACCATACGCAAGACCTATAAAATAGTGACTTTTTTTCAAGCATTTTATGAAGTGTAATTGACAAGAATTAAATTTGAACTTAAATTGATATAAGTAACCTTGTGGAATGTAAATGATTGATATCATAATACCGTTGATAACATCTCTTAATAAATCTTTCTGCCAATTATATGTTGGAAGCCAACCAATAATCGGTAATCGATTCTAAATTTTATTTCACAAGTAAAAATTGATTTCTTGTAATTTGCGCCCGTTAGCGACATAAGTATACATTCATTAAAATCGAATTGCGTAAATTAAACGTAACTTATTACCTTTAGAAAATTCATCCATTCCAGACTTCTCCACGTTTTGATTACTTTTAGTTGATAAATTATTTTCCTCGCTATTGATAAATTAGTCTGAAAACTCAGCGATCAATCTAGTTGGGTCAGTCTAGTCGGACGAGAGAAAAGGAAGGTGAAAATAATTTTTTTGCTAACATTTTGACAATTTCAATTTAAAAAGCTTAAGATTTTACAATTTCATAGTTAATATTATTTCTTTGTTCTCTCACTAAATATTTACATTTATCCGATATGATCTATTTATTCATTTCAACAATTCATTACTATTATTATCATTATCACTATAATTATTGCTATTATTGTTATTATTTATTATTACTATTATTATTATTATTGTTATCACTTATTGCTAATTATCATCATTAGTGATATTTATCAACTGATAGTAACGACATACATTGCTGCTGTCGTCGTTAATTACTGTCAGACAATTTAATTTAAGAATAGCTAATGATATCAAAGAAATTCAAAATTTCTGTTTTTTTCTTTTACCCGTCTATAGCCATGTTTTTTATCAAACTGTTCCTGATTTATTGCAGGCTTATATTCCGTTTTTAATGTTACTTGCATTTCCGATTTTTGAATTGGAACACTAAAAATATATTTGCATGCAAACAATGATGTCATAATTGCCTGTGGTAATTGTTTAATACGAATGAAAAATACTTAACTGAAACGTTTAGAAGTGAAAATATTTTAAAATTAAAAGTTAAAAAATGAAATGTTCTTTTTTGCAGCAATAATAAAAATTTTAAAATGTAGAAGAATTTAACAAGTAAGTGAGACTTACTTATCTTTGTGCAGTAAGAGAGACAAATTGTGACTAATCAGAGAAAAGAGAGGAAGCAAAATTTCATACGCAGTTTTCAATTCCTGTTCTCGAGATGTTTTCATTTGTGATTTCTGTGATTGTGTCTTGTCTTCGTTAATTAATTGATTATCGTTTTTTGCATATTTTGTCAATTTATGCTTCGTATTTGCTGCATCAGAAGAATACATTGCTATAAAATTACCTTAATTTAACTCAATTTCAACTTTACTTCTTTAAATTGTTGTATGAGAATTGGAAAAAATACGATATTGAAAGCAAAATTGGATAAAATGACAAAAAATAATTAGCAGGTGAAATGAATAGATATGAGATATTATGTATTGAAGCGTAAAAATTAAAAGATAGATACCGTAGGAGTGTGACAGCATAAGTTATTACAGTAGTTCGGTGTAATATACTCTTACAATATTAGTGTGCTACAAGATACTACACTGATTACGATATAAGATTTACAATCTGTACGGTACAAGATGTTTAAACTGTTACGGTTAGGACTTACAGTAGTAGTATCGCATACTGTACTGCTATTTTATTTACTGTATTGTTTTTTTTTATGATAGTAAAAGAATGAATAAAAGTAAATATTGCAGAATTCTATACGACTGTTTTAAGATTGCATCAATCAATTTCATAAACTATCAAATTGAAAGAAAGTTTTCATAGTTTATTTGAGATTTAGACAATATTTGACAGGTAATATTGTGACATGAATTCTTCTTCCGATCGAACTTTCTTCCGATCGGATCGATTCTTCCGATCCGATCGTACACAAAATCATACATTTCCACCAGAATATCAATGTTTCTGATATTTGAAAGTAGTGGAAAAATGAAAAATGAAATATTGTTGTTATTATTATTTTCTTTTCGGAACTGAGCATTATCATTGTGCTTCTAATTATCATTACTTGAATCTGTAATTGAGGATTCAGAAGGAAGTTTTTTCGATTTTTCTATCGCTGTTCCAACCATAGCATTTACTCGAGCTATTCGCCGATCAATCAGTTTCTCCTGATCAGCCATCTCTCGCTTCTACTCTTTACTGCAAATATTTTCTACGACATTTTTTCTATCTTTTGTAAAAACTCATTTCATGCAAATTTCTCATTTTCAATTTCAATTTATAATTAAAGTGCATTAATTTTACAAATTTTTGCATATGTGTGTGCTATAAGGAAATTAAAATTGAAATTTATTACAATTAGTCTAACAAACATTGCATAGATGATGGATAGTTTAGTGAGTTCCAAAAATTATCCCAATTAATTAAAACCGAACGTAGAAGGATAATTGAAAAATGTGAAATTATAAAATTTAAATTTTACTTCTAGAAAACATTTGAAGCAAAATAAATATGAGAAAAAAAATATCACATCAAATTCAAAAAAAACGATGATGAATTTTAATAAAAAATCACAGCAACGACTCCGTCGTGAACACTTAGTATTCTGCTGGTACAATTCAATTAATAATATAATTAATTTGAAAGTACTTGAAATTAAAATAAAAGCAAAACTGTAAATTTTTAAAATAATCATAAGTTTACAAGTCTATCAAATCTCTGTGTGCTGACTGTTAAAATAAAATGTGTGAAACAAATAAATATATGCTGGCATTTCTCAGAGTGTTAAAGGTGAAATTTTACCTAAACAATCAGTGATTTTTGAAAGGAAGTAAAAGTTATCAGTCATTTGACCATTACTCATTACTCTTAATTAACTTAATTATATTTATCAGTCATGTGACCATTACTCTTAATTATATCAATTTATGTACAATTTAAATAAAACTACAAAATATGTTATGCTAATAAAAGCAATATTTCCTCAATAATTTCTCATGAAAAATTCTCAACTTTAAATTTCAATTTTTCTTTCAAAAATATTTGAAATAAATTTAAAAAGTGTATACGAGAAGTAATTTTAGAAAAAAAAAAGAAATGAAACAGACTATTAAAAAAGTAACAAAGTACAGACTAAAACAATCAGTAAAAGCTGTAACGCTGAAGCGACTGCGCCACTATCTACGTGAAGATCCTCATCTCTTATCATCGTATTTGTTTGAACTGTTGCTGCTGCATCTTTCAATAAAGAATTATTCTCTACAGATGATGTTGTTACACGTGAATTCTAAAACAGAAAAACAAATGTGACGTTTACAATTTCAGAGAAATTCCACAATATTACGTAAGTGAAATCATAGCTGTTAATAGTTCATTTATTGTTATCAAACAATAATAAATGATGATTACGTGATTATAACAAAAAGGTGTTTTTTTGAAATAAATTTAAAAATCTATTGCTTTTCTCTTTGTCTCTTCCCCCTTCAAAAAAAAATGCTTATTGAATAGAATTTGGTTAATAGTTAAATAAAATTTTTAATTTCAAATAAAAAAAAAACTTATACAAAGTTTGAAGATAAAATTTAATTACCGTCATGCAAGATTTTAATATTGCATCTTTTAGATGTTGACAAAGTTTATCATCCTTATCGGTACAGGTGCAATCAATAAACGCAGCACCCTGTTGAGTTTTTAACGTATCATTTAAAAGTTCACGACATCGTACGCTGCAATCACCATGTGCTGCTTCACTTTCACATTCCGACGTAAACATACTATATCGTGAACTGCACTGCAATCAATTTATGCAGTGCATATACGTGTAAGAGGTGAAAAAAAGTGTGAAAGAGTGACCTTTACGTATTCAAAATATACGATCGAAATTTATCACTTAAATATTCAAATAATAAACCAACTTATTCCAATATTTTTCACTTTTATTAATGAAAATTTTTAATTTTAAATTTATTTGAGCATACAGTTTCCTGAAACGAATACTTTTCCTATCATTACAAAAAAGTATAAAATTAACATAATTAACTGAGACGAAGTACCAGCAAATTATTTATATGTTGAAAAAAATGTAAAATAAAGTAAAGAAAATAAAAACAATGTAAAATTTCACATTTAAATTAAAATTAAATTGGATAGGAATTTCATAGATAGTTAAATAAGCTAAATCAAAATAGGCATCTGTGAATTGTTGATTCATTGCTATTTAATTTGAAAAATTACGATCATTAAATCAATCATATCCATTAGAAACGATAATAATATGAATCATATCGTATACTATTTTAAAGTATTTTTTGAAACAAAAAAGAAAGAAAACTATCGTTAATTTATAATAAAAAAAAATTAATTTCCCCAAAACTTACGATTAGATCAGCTTCACAAGCTAATTTTGCTAAATTGCAATAAACTGGTAATTTTTTTGGAATTAAATTACACAATTCCAATTCATATCGACCAGGAATACATGAAATATCCGTTCGCAGAAGTGATCGCCCCAAACGATTTTGATACAAATTCAGCACGGCATTTCGACACTGCGGTTGACAGGTATTTGTTACACTAAAAAAAAAACAATTAATTAATTAAGACGAATATTCTCTTTGCAGTAATTATTTTTTCATTTTTTTTTCCAATAATAGCTATTACTGATTGTCATTTTTTGGTTCTTATGATAATTTTAAAAAATTTAAATGCCATGTTTTGCTAAAGTTTTAGTGAAGAATGTATTCCATTGAGAGTGCTTACACTCTCACTCATTTTGAAACTATCAAATTTGTTATTTAAATTCAAAAAAAAGTGCCAAAAAAAATTAAGGAAAATAGACGAATGAAAGGAAGGAAATGCTATTTATGTGACTGTTAAACAACGATAATACTAATTATACATAAACGTTCGGCATCTCTAAAATTGTAAATTTAAAATTTTAATTTTAAATTTAAAATTTTTTGGCACAACCATATAATATGTTTCCTTCTTTTTGTTTTTTCTTTTTTTCTTTTTCTTTTTTCATGTTTCCTTCTTTTTGTTTTAATAAAACTTAAATATCGATGAAAATAAGAAAAATTAAAAATGTATTATCAATTATTACTTATTAGATAATTAATGATTAGTTAGTCCTATTGTAGTTGTTGACATAAAATTCGATTCTTTTAATTGAAATCTTTCCCGTTAAATTTCCATCCTTTTTTTTGATGAAAAGTTTTTGCTATTTTAAAAATTTGACGAAAAAAAAACATTAAATTATAAAATAACATAAAATTTTATTTGTTCCTTTCTTTCTTCTCTTTTTTACGAACAAAAATATAACAATTATTTCTTCCATTTTTTTTTTGAAGAAGAAGAAATGAACGGAATTATCAAAAGTGACATAATTGATGACCTCAAAAATTGCTTACAGTTCGATCGGATCTTACCGAAAATGTAATAAATGTTTGGTAATTAGACATTTTAAATGTGTAAATGTACAATTTCATGTAATCGAATGGGTGAAGAGGACTAATAATTAATTAATCAATCAGTCAGAGAGGTCAATTGGCGCAAATTGTTTCTTCGCAACTTTAGAGTCATTAATTAGTATGTTAAATAAATTTATTTGCAACATATGAAGTATTGGTCATTCAATTGTTGGTTAATCGAGAATCGTTGTAATTAGTTAATTGAATATCAGTTGGGAGAAATGTCAAAGGTTAACTGCTTTGATATTCATATATTTAAAGTAATTGAAAGTACAAATCATATCAAATCTAAATTTTTTTTAAAATACAAAAGACATTTAAATTGTTTGTGATGTTCATTTACGTTGTCAAAGAAAATTTTTATTTAAATAAATGCTAATGATTGGTCTCAAGTAGTTTGCGTATATTTAAATTGTTTACATTTTCCACCTCTACCACTCAGCTATCTTAATGACAAATTTAATTTACAAAAAAAAATTTAATTCTAACAAATTTTTAAAATATGTTTTTTGCTTTTTTTTTAATTTTTATTTACCAGGTAGATTGAAGTACGGCTAATCGATGTACACAATCGGTATTTTCTTCACATGCCGCATTTGCCTGTTGACATTCTGCGGAATAACTTGGACTTTGCGCTTCCACCACTTTCGTTGCAAAGAGAAATAAAAATAATTGCCTCATTAGCAGTTTCCTAGAAATGAACCAAAATATTAGGTTAACTTAAATTGTCTTTTAGAATAAAATAAGAGGGAGAGAATTTTGGTAACATTTAATAATAAGTTCTTTATCAGTGATAATTGATTGATTAATCAACCGAAACACAGAATAATAGTAATTATTATTATTGTTTATCACACATATATGAATATTTCTTTGATCAATTTGTGAAAATTTATGCAACAATGTCTACCTGTTTCTGATTAATATGGTTTCATTTTTTTTTGTCATATCACTTTATCAAAAATATACCTTAAATTTAATTAAAATTAACCGATCATTTGTCACAATTGTTTAATTGCACGCTGTGCGTAAAGTGAATCCTTTTTAGGTGATCGAATCAGTTTTAGTAATAAGACTTCCTACTTTTCATTAAAAATTACTATTTGTTGAAATTTTTATAATTTATTATTCAAAAAATTTTTGAATAATTTTTTCAATACAAATATCATAAGAATATTCACCAAAGCGAGAATGGAAGCAGAACTGATAATCAACTACGACTATTGTATTGATGTAATTTTAAAAAAAAATTCCATTTGATGATATTCTGATAGACATATGATATTCTGATATGATATTCTGATATTCTAAGTATTGATGATACTCTGATAGACAAATTTGATAAGGGACAGAAAGATAATGATATGCTTTTCATGATAGATGAAGAAAAGGTAAAGAGTAAAAAGTTTTCTAGGAAGAGAGATGGATAATTGAGATTGTATAAATTTTATTAAAATTAAACTATTAAAAATAGGAAATTAAAATTGAATAGGTATAGGTGAGATGAATGAAGAAGTGAGGAGTTGGATATGTATTTACAGTTGAGAAAGCAATAGTAAAATTGACATCGTCTCGTCAATTTTGCCCTTCAATCACTACTCACTTCATCCAACTATCCAAACTGTCCTTCCATAAACGATCCTTTCTTTTCTCTCCCTCCTTCTCCCTCTCTCTCTCTCTCTCTCTTTTTGCTACTAGTAAATAAATTTATCTGTACTAGGAGGTACTACTATTTGTTCATAATTGAAATGTTTTAAAAATTCAATTTGTCCCAGCAAAATTTAACCTTCGCAACAAAACGATAATCCATTTACTTTAATATTTTATTTACTTTTACCCAAATGACCCTATAACCTTTGAATGTTAAAGAATAGGAACGTTAATTAATTTATCATTAATTTCATGTGTATTCGAAACAAAAGAAAAACCCATCTTCATCATTGCTAAAGCAATTTGTTTAAATTTCTTTTCTGTACAATTGAACAATTGAAGTGCTTGGTAGAATTGAAAATTTTTAAAATTTTAAAGAGGAAAAAAAAGTTTTGAGTTTTTGATCGAAATTTACCAAAAAACAAATTAAGAAGGAAAAATTTTGATATAATTTAATGTTTAAAAATGTATAATAATAGATTATTTGGACAAAATTTCATAAAATTATTCATTTTTCTGTTTGTTTTAAATGTAAAGAAAGATTGAAATTGCTATAAAAATTTTTTGAGCATACGAACTTACTTATTTACTGAATAATTCATTTGAGGGATGAAAAATGCAGGCATAAATGGTGGAAATGGTTGAAGAGAAGAGTATTTGAAATGAAATGAAAGTGGACTTTTGCGCTTCATCTCACGATGTATTTATTCACCTCTCTCTCTCTCTCTCTCTCTCTCTCTCTCGTAGTTGCAGTTTTTACTTTTCTCTGAGTCTTTTTTGCTGTCCTAATCTATCTTTTATGTACTTTTGTTATTAAATTAGGTCTCGAGAATTGGTTGAGAGATTTGGTTGAGGTAATAATGAATGAAAGGAAAGGTATTGGAGGAAAAGAAGTAAGCGAAGGCGCACGTTTACAACAATTCAACGATTTAGCTCAATCCAATGATTGAGTAATCAAACTAACTCTACAAATGTCAACAAATAATCGTCAAATTTACCTCCAATTTCCCTCTCTCCTCTCTCTTACACTAAAATTTCAATCCAATAAATTTGCATTTTTTTTTTCTCTTTGTTGTACAACTTTTCTTGTATGGACAATTTAGGGTTATGATGTGATTCAAATCTACTAATTAATTATGTAGTAAATTTTAATAAAAAAAAAGGTCATTTCAATGATTAATAATTGGTCGAACAAAGATTGTATTTGTTAGAGATAAAAACAAATTATGTACTATTCGATAAAAAATTTTAAATGAAAATAAGCATTAATGATTTGTTATTATTATTATTAATCACTATTATCGATTATTATCATTATTGTTATATTAATTATTATTATTATTATTATTATTATTATTATTATTATTATTATTATTATTATTATTATTATTATTATTATTATTATTATTATTATTATTATTATT
>JABVXW010000221.1:48148-91129 GCA_013365375.1 Litomosoides brasiliensis | reverse complement strand
ATAATAATAATAATAATAATAATAATAATAATAATAATAATAATAATAATAATAATAATAATAATAATAATAATAATAATAATAATAATAATGATAATAATTAATAATTAATAATAATAATAATAATAATAATAATTAATAATAATAATAATAATAACAATGCATTTAGGTAATTTTTTACCGCAATATCCAAAATAAGCTTTATTTAATTTTTTTTTAAATATTGTGACGAAATTCTTAAAACTTAAACGATTCAATTCTTAAACGATTTTTTAAATTCTTTAAATTTACTAGCAAAAAAACGAAGAGGAGAAGTGTGGAAAGATTTTGTTATTGCTAATAAATGGCGAAAAAAAATTAAATAAATAATTATTAATTTGCAAAAAAAAAGATGAAAAATAATTTTGAAATGACCAGAGTTCTAGTGAATTGAATGGAAATTAGCTTCGTTTAAGAATTGAAATAGCTCTCCACTCATTCACTTCATTTTCATCGGCTCAATTCAATTGTAATACAAGCAGAGCGAAAACATATCCGCCTAATCAATTGCAAATTCATCAACTTTTTTTTTCTTTTAAATGCAAATAAATTCTCCCACATCCATAAAAGGCCAAATTATTCTTGCAAGCATTCTAAGGACTTTTATATTGTCAAATAAGGGAAAAGGAAAAAGCGAAAAGTTACTTATATCGCCGAGATAGATAATTTCTCACTTAGCTCATTTCATTGAATAAGCTAAATTTGAAATAACTCCTCTTAAAGTATTAATTGTCAACAGTTCTTTGTGGGGCGGGGGGGGGGGGGGGTAAGGGAAAGGAATGAAATTGTTAATTTCATCAATTTGCTCTCTCATTTAACTTCCATCACATGTAATGTTCATTAATTAAATCTAAACATTTGCTTGTCAGTGTATCAATTAGCTTGTAAAGTAAATTAAATGATTAAAATTAGGTAAATTGTTAAAATTTTCTAAATTAACCAACAACTCATTTCCCAAATAGTTAATAATTTTTAATTAATTTCAACATTGTCCGATAGTTTGATAGAAAAAGAAGTGGTAGAAAAAAAAGAGTCTTAGAATATCAGTCATTTACTTCAAATGTTGCGAATTAGGATTGAAATTGATTGAAATTTATTAATTATTTAAAGATTAAGTGAAGAAGAAATTCTCTCAGACAAAAATGCATTAAGTTCCATTCAAATGCTTCATCATTGAATTATTTAAAATGTAATTAATAAATTCTTAAAGTTATTTTTAAAAATCACAAAATAAATTTTTTATTCCTTTCTAACTATTTTAGCTAATAAAAGTGTTATTTCATTTTCGATCAATTCTCGCCGGCACTTTTTGCAAACGCTTCCTCAAAACTCATAAAATTTCTCAAATTTGTAAGAAGCAAAATTACATTTCACTGAAAATGGCCTTGCGATCTAAAAAAAAAGGGAGGAGGAAGAGGAGGGGGTTGAGGTGAGGAGGAGGGGGGAGGGAAAAACGTCGATATGCATGTAAATTAGGATAATTTCATTTACATTTTGTAGATGCTATTACTTGAAATTTTATTTAAAAACATAAAATGGTCCTTTAAAGATTCATTACGAGAAATTTACATATTCAAGAAAAAAAAGCAACTGAAATGGTACTTTTCTCTTTTTTGACATTTCACGGATTATTTTTCACTTCTTATTTTTAAATTGCCATTTTAATTAGACTTAAAATATACAAATGCTATATATATTACAGTTAAGGTTTTGAATAAATTGCAAAAAATATTAAAGTGCTAAGTGTGCATGTGAAGCATTTAAAGTACAACAAATAAAATTATAATAATTTATTAATTCTCGAAAAATTAACAAATCATAGCCTAAAACAAACAAAGCTCACAGTAATTTACAAATAAAAATATAAAATTTAAACTTTCAAGTTACTGTAGGACGATTACTTCTTAGAAGAAATTAAATGAATTACATAAGTAATTCTCTCTGATGCATTCAATTAATAATTAATTAATTGGCAGTGAATATTAAAAGGCAAATGAGAGAAGGCTTGCGTGTGAAAGCATTGTTGAGCTTTTGAATATATCCTTAATTGCCCACCTGTTATTAGTCAATTTTAAATTTTAAAATTGTTGAAATGAAATGAATAAGAGAGATGGAAAGGATAAATTAAGGCAATAATCAAATATCGGTGAACGAAACTATTGACTGAAATGGATGATTAGGATAAATTAATAATGTGAGATTAAATTTTAAATTTATTATCAGATATTCTTAGACATCGATTTTTCAATTATACGTTATTTGTGAAAAAAAATTTTTTTTTAATTTTAGATTAGTTTTCTAACAGTACCAATGGTAATTATTTTAGCAAAGTATTAGCTATCATTTTTTTTTATTAAATTAGCATTTTTGATTGTAAAATAATCTTTGGATGTAATTAAAATTGATAATTTGTTAATAATTTTGAAAAATGCGTAAGGATGGAATTGAAAAGTGTAAAATCAAACTTTAGCATAGCTATTAAATTTTGGCGTAAAAAATTGAGTTTTTTTTTTATTCTTTGAGAAAAATAATTTAAAATGTAAAGTTTGGCGTAATCTCAGTGGTTGAAATTGTTCCAACAAAAATGAGAAATAAATTTTGTTGTGCGTAGTAGCTCATCTCAACTACGCGCACATTTTCAGCAAAAGGAAATGAAATTATTTTGAAATTTAAATTATAGCAAAAATAATGAGTGGATGGATGTTTGGTTGAATTAATTCGATTGAAAGGTAATGAAAGCTTCCTAGAACGATGGCTAATTAAATATTGAAATAAATTGGTGCTATGTGAATTATCCAACGTGGCATCTCGTAAATCGCGTTACTACGTGAATTATCCAACGTAGCATCTCGTAAATCACGTTATTTTTAGCTGATTGAAGCAAAAAAATAATCATTGCTTAATCAATCAATCAATTATTCACATCACAAGGATTAATTGAGAAAACAATTAATTGAAAGGAATAAATTGTTTGAAAAAATAACAAACTTTTTTTTTCTAATAATTAAAAAGCGCAGATGTGATCAGCTCATTTAATAATTAAAATTGTATTTTTTGTAAATTTCAAATTTAACATACTCCCACAGTTCTATCTGTTTGTCTGTAATTTTATTTAAATATTTTATTTTTTGCAAATAATATTTAAAATTAATTAAAATCTTTTTCCTAAAAATGCATTATTTTTTTTCAAACATATTAAGTGTTAAGCAATCACGCAATTTTCTCATTACTTTTCAGGATATCAATAAATTAGGAGAGATTTATTCTCTCTCTCTCTCTCTCTCTCTCGCCTTCAACGACCAATCTTCTTTCCTACGATTATCAGTAAGTGGTAGTTTTGATTTAACTCACTGAAATGAATTATATTTTGATTGATTGTAATTCAGTTTAATACAGTAACGTTTGCATTAATTGGAAATCTAATACAGTAATGAAAAAAGTTAAAAAATTCAAATTTTTTCCAAGCAAATTGTTATAAACTCATTTCAAATCAATAAATATTTTTTGAAATGAAAAGATTGAATTGAATACTACTAATGTAAAAATTAAATTCTAATTTTTGTTCTAAATTTATCATAAGTTATCAATTATTGCAACTGCTAGGTGTTAACTGAGTGATAAAAAATGATTTAATAAATTCTTTTAAATCAATTTATTGCTAAGTTCTTTTTTTTAAATAAATTCATTGCAATTTTTTTAAAGCAAATATCACTTGCATTAAATTTTACAATTAATAATTTTGGGCGTCGAGCATTGGGACGACGAGATGAGAAAATGGAAGAGACGTCAAGTCAGCTCTAACACAATAATTTATTCGCACTTATCGATGCTAATTTTTGAAATAACAAAATTGCACGTAACACGTAATAATTATTTATTTGTATGTTACGTCTGTGATTGAAATAAAATTAAATGTTTGTTGCTGCGTAGTTATCTCATCGATACAGTGAAATGTATGGAAATGTTTATCCATTCCAACACCAATTGATCTTTCAATTTCATTTTTAATTGTAATTTATTAGTGCTGTAAAACAGTAAGTCAAACAATGGTAAGTCAATTGCGTAAGTCAATTAAGTCAATTACGAAGTCTTTAGTAAGTCAATTACGAAATTTTAAAGTTAGTCAAATTTAATTTTAAATTTTAAAGTTAGTTAAATTTTAAAGTTAGTTTAAATAATTTTCAAATTATTTAAACATTTTTTGGAATCGCATGAAGTCGATGTCAGATGATATTTTACAAAATCTATCAATCGATAAATCTTTCTCTATAAAAAAAGTCAGTTATTCAACAAATTTTTATTTATAACTTACAATTATTACAAATTAAATTTTTATTAATTTTCCTCAAAAAAGCACTCTTCAAATTTTCATTATAATCTTTTACGCTGCTAAAAATATAATTTAATCGATGAAAATTCAGCGAAATTGTACGCATGCACAATCGATGCAACAAACTAACGGAACACAATGAGGTGAATCACAAATTTTACCTCAAAAATGAATTACAACGTTTAATTGTCCGTTTGATGCTGCTAAATTCGTTTTCGAAATATCAAATATAAATTAAGTGGTAGGTCATTTAGAGGGAAAATATACGTTAGGACTAATAATACATTGAAATTACGTGGAAATAATTTGTCTGTCATTCTTGAGAATAAGTGTCACCTGTGTCACCTCTTTCTCTAACGTTGGTTTTACTCTTACTCATTCAATAATAGTAATAAGTTAAGAGGTGATTTTTTCGCTCATACAATGCATAATAATATTGCCAACTATTCAATGAATGATTTTAATACATAAATATTTTTGGACACGTTTTACACGTTTATAGCAATTTCTGAACAGCGTATTAGTTTCGTTTTTAAAATGGTCGTTAAACTTTGGTTCTACATGGTTCATCACAGGTATCACAAGTTAGCATTGTTTCTTTACATTCCTGTTGTTGCTGATAATTTTGTTACTTTAGAAATAAAAAAAAAATGGATGTTTTGTAAAAATTTGTTGTAAATTATTTTCATTTCACTGAGCCAAATTTAAATTCAAAAAATTGATTATTTAAAAAATTTTTAAATTAAATTAAATAAAGCCATATTTAATGAAATGGGTGATCAAAAAAAAAGCAATGTTAGAAATTCAAATTAACTTCAGAAATTAATTAGTTAAATGCACAAATTAAATTATTTTTTTTTTCAGTGCAACTATAAGTTAATTACGATCTAGACTAAAGATTTCGATCAGCAGTGAGCTACATATTGTCCATTATATTAAATTAATTAATGTTAAATTGCTTCATATCATTGATGCTTGTGATATGAAGTAAGCCCATTGTGTCAATTACTTAACTCTGCGCAACACCACTAATTAATTAATTAATTAATTAATGTTAAATTGCTCTATATCATTGATGTTTGTAGTATGAAGTAAGTTTTCCATTATCAACTGAAGGAGAAGAGAGAATGTATGATAATGCCTTTCTTATATGATATACTGTAGAATGACAGTGAAAAAAAAACGTGGAAGGAAGGAAAATAAATTATGCCTACAAAAATTCTGCATAATTTCAGGTAACCAAATTAGGAGGAACCGTTCTGTGCGGAAATATTTTCAATTCCTCATCTCTTGCAGCAGGTGTTTTACAACGAGACTGTTATTTAAAGCAAAATAACTTCATCACCAATTCCTCCTCTCTGAACTTTTAAAAGAGTAGCTTTAAAGTGTGTCTAATAAAAAGAGAGAAAACTTTTAATATTTTTTAATGTCTTCATAAATAGAATTACTACACTTCAAAGTGTTTATACCTTTTGCTAACCTTTCTCGATGATAAGAAATTATCCTTTGATCATCATTTTTGAGTTTTATAATTCCTTCTATCATTATATCTGATAAGCCTTAATTAAGCCTTGATATTTTGTGATAAGTGATAAGCCTTAATCAACTAAATACAACTGTTTAATGTCTTTCATTTCTATTAAAAAAATCTCCAACAAAAAAAAAATTGTTGTGAATAATTTGATTTCATAATAAAATGCTGCTAGTCACTTTCCTACCACTCTTTGCAACATTTATTGAACAATTGCGAATTAAATTTAAATCGTATATTTAAGTATTGAATTACAGGAAGGAATAATAATTCTTCAGCGTTGAGCAATAATTTCTTTCTTTTTTTCTTTTTGTTTTATTTCCATTTTGCTATCCCTTAAGGCCTATCTTTTTAGCGATGAAAAAGATGAAAAGTGAAATATTTGAGAGTTTGATGATAATAAACTGGCTGATAGCATTTAATTGTGAAAAACCAGTTTGATAATGCACTACAACAGAACACTTTCGATTTCGTTCGATCATTCAACATTTTATCATTTTCATTTCAATTGATTTGACACAAATTCAAAAATTGCAGCAAATAAATCATTCTTGTTAATTCAATAATCAAAGAAAAAAAAATTAAAGTTATTTCAAAAAAAATTTTTTTTTCAATCCCAAGTCTTTTTAGGTCCCTCTAAAAGCTTTACGTTAGGAAGTGAATGTGTGTAAGTTATGATAATATTTGAATAATTTCAATATTTCGATGAACTCATATTTTTGTGTTGAAAAAAAAACCTGTTAACCACACTTTTAATATTATAACTAAAATAAAATTATTTTCAGAAATTATAAAAACGTTTAAACGTTTGATTTTTGATACGAATGATTATTTCGAATTGATTGTCATTATTAGCTCAAAAAAAACAATTTCAAATTCTCACGTGAATTCTGCAATTTCAATTTGATAAGAATTTGAAATCTAAAACAACGAGTTGAGAAATTTCACGTTGAACAGGTTAATACAAGCATGAACCTGGCCATTTAATTTGTATCACTGAGGGAGTTCAAAGTGAGCATGGATGCGGTAAACTCTAAAGAGGTCATAATACTGTTGGCATTTTACAGGTTATCTTTTAACGATCCTACAATCATTCAAATTTAGTTCACTTTTAAACATTAACAAAAGTACACTATTTTCACTATCTTTACTCTTCTAATAAGCAATTAAATTTAATATTACTAGGAGTAAATTACCTGTAAGATTAAAAATTTGTTCTAACCGAAAGTTTTTCTTTTTTAATTTCAAGTTTTCAAAGATGTTACACAGAAAAAATTCTTTTTAATTAAATGTAATACTGAAATTAATGAAGTAATCACTAATTATGCTTATTATTGAAAAAAAAATTTTAATTAGAATGTTGGATTAATGCTCCTATACTTTTTTCCGAAATTATAAAACGGATACCTATTCTTTGCAAAAATACTTTGATTCCAAAGTCCAATGAGACTTTATTGGTAGTCCAAAATGCTAGAAGTAAATTACCTGCAAGATGAAGTTGCGACAGTAACAAACAATGATTGATTGATTACACGACCTGCGGATAATTAAAAAGATTAAATTAGTGATAATTGCTTCTTTCATATATTAGCTGATTTTCAGAATTTTTCGGCTTATTTTTCTCTGCAACTTAAGCACTACATATTCAGCGGTAAAACCCGAAAACTAAGGGTCATTTTTTTTACTTTAAATTCCTAACTTACTGTATGCTGTTTGCCTACAGAAGGATGACAGTCAATAGATATTATCAAAAATGTTGTAAGTGAAGAATCAGAATATTTCAAAATAAGTTTTAATTAAATTTCAACCAAACAATTTCATTCAATACAATGACAACCAAATTCTTTTCGCTAAAATTATCCCATGGATTTTTTTGATTCTGATTTCGAATTGATTTCTTGATTCTGATTTCGAATTGGAAAATATTTGTAATTTTTTTCGATCGAGCAATAATTTTTTAGTTAAAGAGTGCTCTTTAAATAAATATTAGTGGAATAGATTGTTAAAAAAAAGGAAAAAGGAGAAAGCATAGCTTTCCGGAAACATCTAGCTTGTTAATTAAACATGGAGTCCATTTTCCGGATAAACGTGAAAAATTCCCTTCATTAAATGTACTAAGTTTTTGAGATAATTATTCATAAAAGAGTGATGGAATGATATGCTGCAGTTATTTTGTGCTAAATGTTGTTGTTCGATCAAAATGGGTCAGAAATATTTTAGAGTAATTAGGTACGAAGTGATTGTGAATTTATTTTTAACCCCAACCTACTGGATCTTAGGTTTAAACATTAAAGTTATTTCGGATGGCAAAAAAATAATAGTCTAATATTTCATTTACTGAATTTGTTTTCAGTCGGATGGATTTTGTAAATGTTAAATTTTAATTTGCCCATATTTTGTTCGAAATATTCTAAGCTAAATGAGTGAGAACATGAAATTTGATGACCATAAATTAAGCAACGATTATACTTTGCGATTATTATACGATTATATTATACTCTTCCAATTATCACTATAAAGTATCCAAAGTTATCAATTAAAATTTCTAACTTTTCGTCTATTCTAATATTTGAAACATCGTGTTTATGCAAAAAGTATAGTTTTCAAAGAACGACCAGTTGAACAATTTTAGTTTCCGATAATTATACCAGAATTGAGTTACGTGCAGAGTGAGTTCAACGTGAAATAGAAGCTCTTCATGAAATGAATAGCAACTATCGCTAAGATTTAAAAGGATAATGAAATGTCATAAGGATAGATTAATTATTTGGCTACATGTCATATCGTCCTCAAAATATTTTTCTCTATGACGTAGATTTTGAATATTTCTTTTGTGGAGCAAAGGTCATGTGCTATTTGTGAAATCAGTTTAAGGAGAGATAGACTGTATGGCATGCTGAGTGCATGAGGTCAATCATCATTTGCAGCAAAAAAAATACAAACATTTCTTTTCGCTTCTATTTTTCACAATTCAAATTCAAATTAATTGAATTCAATGTGACTCGAAAAAAGATTTCGAATTCAATTTGGTTATTCCATTAAATAATAGACGATATTTTTTTAGAAAGGAAAAGAAAAAGAATTATCATTTCACTTAGTTCTTCAATAAGTTAATTCCAACTTAACTATCATATGAACAGGAAATTATGAACTTTCCTCTAGCAACTTCTAGCTATCAGCTATTATCGAATTTGTTAAATTCTAATTTTGTTAGGTAAGAAGAAAGTGTTTGATAAAATTGTTTTGTAAGTAAAAAAAGGGAAAATACCACTTTCATCTCTCCTCATTGTTGCTTGTTTCTGCACGTTGCTTACAATTATTTCGTTTACATCACTCACTGATAATTTCAGAGTGTCAGTAACAAACCGATGATAACACTGACTACTTCTCCTGGACAATTTTAAACAAAACAACAGAAATCTCTTCCATCTCAAATTTATTTCAAAATAAAGAATATGGTAAAATTAGCAAAATATATTTTAGTTTCCGCCTTGTTTGCATTTTATAGAATATCATATTTCAAATAATAATAAGTATCTTTTAATTGCATATGTTAACCGTTGATATACTGAAATGTCATGATGAGCTATCACTTATCGGCGGATAAAATTTCTTAGCCTATCAGTAAATATCCTCTGCATTTTCATTTTCAAAATTACCGCAACATATCGATGTATCCGATAATTCTTACTCTCACCTAATTCCATCAACTTATTTATTCCAAACATTAACAATTTCAGCAAAAGCATTGACTGCTTATAATTGTTATCAACAATTTTAAAATGTCATCAATTTGAAGAGTAAATAACAAAGATGTGAAAACAATTCATAATGCATTTATATAAATAATTAGAAGCATGAAATTTCATTATACTTTTTCATTTTTTTTAACTTTTTGAATGAAATGAATTCCACTGTTTGGCACACTTTTACAGCACAAAACCAAAAAATCAAAAACCGACTGATACTTCTTGAAGAAGTTAAAATTACAAAGAAATCGAGAAGAGACAAATGTTTTAATTTGTTGAGAGCTTTTACAAGCAACGTACAATAATTGACATAACAGAGAGAGAGAGAGAGAAAGAGAGAGAGAGATATGGAAATGCAGCAACACTATTACATTATCAACGATGACTTGTTGTTACCATAAAAGCACTTGAAAGGAATTCTGTGAACTTTCCTCATTCATACAATTATATCCAACGAAGCGACAAGAAATCCTCCGTAGCCTTGAGTTCTCCCTCCCCCAGATACCGTATCCAAAAGCGGATACCGTAATCCAACACATACAAATTCATTCATGAAAGCTTTACCACATCCGTTTGAAAATGACTGAATACGATTATAAACCTAATTCAGATCAAATTATCATACTCAATCAACTTCTGCTAGCAAAACCAATTAGAAATAGAAAATATCCGTCAGTTATTCCTAATATCTCATGTCCACTTGCACCACTCAAAAACCGTTTCCATCTTTTTTTAACCAACTTCATCTCATTTCAACGTGAAATGTGTTGTATAATTATACTTAGTTTAAAGAGCATGCCATTTCACTTAATATATCTATCGAAACAGTTTATGTATAATGAACCTTATAGGCAAATAACTTCATATTCGTCAAATAAACACAATCAAATAAACAATAAAATTCTGTGAATGAAAAATATTTTTGTTTCGTAAAAAATTATGAACGAAGAGATGGAGAGAAAGAGAGAGATGGAGAGAAAACGTAATGAAATTGGATAAATTATCTATCCAATGCAATGAACTTAGCTGCGATCTCAACAATTCTCCAATTTTGCGCCATCTTTATTAGTAATGATATTCTATGATAAAATTCCGTATCTAAAATTTAGGAAAGCAACAAACGAATATAAAACAACATTTTCGAATTTGAAATTTAGGAAGACAACAAACATATTATGTCTAAAAATTCACTTTATTTCATATATTTATCAAGAATTGTTATACAAATCAAAGTTTTTTCACATTTATTTGTATAACTTGCAGTTATTCAATGATATCAAGTAGATAACAGCAACTTTGATTTAAAAAAACGCTGAATATGACAGGTCATAATCAGCATCATCAATAAAATTTTTGATTTAGAATAAAAAAAAGGAAAAAAAACATGCATCAGAAGTAATGTTTCGCCTTGGTAAAGAATGTAATACAAAATATTGGAACATTACAAAACCTTAACAAGATGCACTTCGCTGTATGGAAGTGTTTATTATACACCGGATATGAGTTTCAGTTTAAAAAAATTCAGGAAGAATTAGCAAATATGGAAATGCATAGAATAAATCGTTAAGAATCATATATTCTCTCACTTCCCACCCTTAAACAATTCCTTTCAATTTCACTTTTAATCTTTCCCTATCACAGTTTTATTTCCGCGAGATAAATGACCAGTAATTTATAGTTTTTCAATTATAATATAAGGCATGCATAAGTAATTAATTTGATCTATTTTGAAAGAAAAAAAGCTTAATATTTTTTGGAGAAATGAACAAATTGAAAAAAATGGCAGAATTATGCAGCACTAATCAGTAAAAAGATGAAAGGATAATTTAGATGTCAAGAAAAACACTCCTATACATTCCATTATCATTGAATAATAAAAATATAGTACAAATGAAGAATGAAATCCCCGAGTTGTTCAATCTTGACAGCTTAAAGCTGAACGCCAATCATATTATCATATAATGAGCACTATTAATAATAATGTAAACTAGCTATTTCAATTGATTAATAAAATGAATAACGGCTTATGTAGAATTAAAAAAGAAATACGAATGATTAACTAGATTAACAACATCAAACTGAGCTATGAACAGAGAGATATTATTCCACACAGCAGTCCTACTAGCTTTTGCACTTCTTGAAAAGCACCACCGATCAAATTGCATGTTAACATGTACAAGAAAGAAGAATTAACTATGGCTCATAAAGGGTGTTATGTGTGCAGTTGGAATTGGAATTGGAGAAACAATTTTCTGTTGCAACTTAGCAGTAGGTGGTGAGGATGCTCTGCTGTTATTACCACTGTTGCCTAACAATTTATTGCTGTTACTACCACTGCTACCACTTGAGCTAGTAGGTGTTGGCGGAAGTGGTACTGCTGCGGGATGTTTAAGTTGTTGCTGAGAATTTTTTGGCAGAGTATTACTGATTGGTGGATTATGTGCTGATGATGTAAGTTGATTAGACGAGGAGCATGACGATGCTGAACCACTACCATGGGAAAGAAGAGGTGGAGTGCTGCGACCAGGAAGTCCAGGAATTGCAGGTGGTTGCATGTGCAGGTGATGCATGAAGTTTGCAAGTGCTGGATTCCTGCAAAATAATTTTTCATTGAAAATATCTCCTTTTACCAATTTTTTATAAAATAAATAAATTTGCGCCTTCTCATCCTACCTATAATATTCCGTGTAAAAACGAAAAAAAGATTTCTATTTCAATGGTATCTCGTGGACAAAAAAACAATTTGTCACTCAATAACTTGGAAAAAACAAAGTTTTTTATCCCAATGGAATCTCCTTATGCCCCATTCTGGCAAAAAACACCTATTATAAAAAGCTTCCAAAACACTAGTGCCATTAGTTCATCCTAAAATATTATAAGTGTCAGACTAAGAAAAATGAAAATGTTTACGTAAAACGAAACTAAGCTGTGAATGTATTGATTCATTTCTAACCGTATGTATTGCGCTTCAAACAATTCTTTACAGGAAATGTACTACGGTTCAGACCTTAACAAATTCTGCAAAGGATGTAACTATCATAAAAAAGAAAAGTCTAAAGATACCTTAGATAAGGAGAACTTTCAGGTACAATTGGAGGCATGCCGCGTCCAGAAAGAATATGCTTAATTGGTTGTGCTGCAATTTTTGGATCCATAAATAGTGGTGGTCGCATATGCACCGGTGGTCTGAATCCAACATGTTTTCCGTCTACAGGAAAATGGGAAAGCTAAAAATGAATTGTAAAAATTCGTCTTGAAATACAAGTTCATTGCTTATTTATCTTTTTAAAAAATCCATTTTATTATTTACTCATTTTCTGATATTAACAATAAAAATGTATAATGGCAAATCCTTGAATCAAAATTTTGAATTTCACAGTTATTAAAGAAAAACTGAGAACAGTAAAAAAAAAAACTGAATTACATACCTTATTTCCTATTCCGTTTAAACTATAACTTTTCAGTAAAGTCTCGTAATTATTTTTCATCTCCGTTGGACGGGGCTGTATTGGTCTTGGATGACTAACTGTTGTTGTTGTTGTCGTCGTCGTACTAGCTAGAGTAGAAAGGGTTGCCATCACCGTTGTGTTCTCCGTTATTTTCGAAATTGTATGTAATTTACTAAGAGTTTTCTCCTTCGCTGCAACACTTTCATTTTTCACACTAGATGAGCCCGTCTCCGTTTTGATACCATCGGTGGATATTAGTTTCACTTCCTGCAAATTGCTGTTTGTATTTCCACTTTTACTACTTGATTCTCCAGGTTTATCGTTCGACACAACTTTAGATGACGATTCCGTGACACCAGATGATGCTGTTTTTGGTAATGTTTTTGTCCTGCTTCCCTTAGAAACCTTTGCAGAACGATTTGGAGAAGAATCAATGATTTGTTGTAATCTGAAAAATAGCTCCAGTATAAAATATATTATCCAGTATAAAATAATAGAGCTTAAATTAAGCTCTGAAAAATACAGTGTGCTATGTTAAAACTGTAAGAAATGTACTTGTTATCAAAAGAAGTTGGCAACAGCTTTGGCTGCTTTGTAGTCGGTGAATCTTCATGAAGTGGTGTTTTTGATGGATTTTTTTCAGCAGTTTTTACACGTCCATTGCTGCTAGATTTCTTATTTGAACCCGTGTTTTCAAGCCGTACTAACGGTGGAGGTCCTTTTGCAAGCGGTGAAACACCAGTCATACGCTGTACGGGAACTGGAGATGCAACTTGTTTTTTTGTTGGTGCAGTAGACTTCCTCTTCTTCCTGTTAAAGAAATTTGATATAAAACAAAAAAATGTATAAGATTTGTTGCATAAGTGAAGAAAATAATTTTCCATAGACATTACTAATCAAAGCATTGTTACATGTATCCAGTAATTTGCAAAAGTCGCAGTCCTCTGAATGGGAACTTATATTTCACTATTAATTTACAAGCCGTGAGACTCATCTCAAATATGGAATCATATTTAAAACTCGAATGAATAGAGATTATTTCACCTGGGTGGCGGATGAACTTCGGTTGTAATAATAGGTTGATGATTTGGTCCACCTTCCATCATTGAAGTATTTAGTGAAACAGTTAATGCTGGTAACTGTATAGGAGTTTCAATTGCAACTGTGACAGCAGCATTTCCTTGTGAAAGTGGTTCTTCAGCAACAAGTTCCGGCATGAATTCCATATCTAACACCGGTGGTTTCTCTTCTTCGAGATGTCGCTGTAAATATAGTAATTACAAAATTAATATGAGAGTGGAGATATGCAGTGGATATCCAGAATAAGCTTTTAAAACCAAAAATTTAGTTTTTAACGGGCTAAGAAAAATAATATAAATGAATTTATAAAATGTAACTCTAGAAAGAATTTTTTTCAGGTTAATCAATCACCTGTAAGGTAAAAAGAATTTTCATTGGTCCTAAACGTCGCCATGAAAACATATATGCAACATCCTGTAATGTGCACTGATCGTCCAACGTCACATTGCAATCACTATCAACAAAAAACAATCGATAAGTATCAGAAACTTCTAGCTTCGCTTCCAGTAATTTCCGTAATGCGCCAATTCTTGTAGATGCTTGGCAACGAAAATATCTAAAAACTTGAATTATATTTCTGAAAATTGATAAATTGTACAACACAAATAGTGTTTCAAGTCATTGAGAACCACAACACGAAAAGATTATAAAGAAGTACTCATCAAGAAAATAAGGTCGTGAATTAATCGAGAAAATACGGATACCTCCTGAATGTAGTCAACATTGCTTCCTGCTTTTCCAAACGATCAGCTTCGGCAACTGTTGACGGTTTGTTATCATCAAGCAGCCTTGATGCACTGACTGCTTCTTTATCATTATTATCTTCACCGGTATCATTATCTGATACACCCGGTGATATGTATTCTAAACATAATGAGACCATTTCATTCGAGGCGCAAAGTTCTGATGCGAGTTGCATAAGCTTCTAAAATTAGTGAAACTGTTATTGAATTGCTTTCCATTTTCGTTTTATATATGAATTGTAGAAAAAAGAGTAAAAGTAAATAAAATTCAAAGGTTCCTTAACAAAAGAAATTTATCGGTGTCGTTTTTCGGAAGATATTAATCAATTTTTTTCTTTTCGTAATCTCATTATTGTACGTTAAACTCTTATACAATTGAATATTGCTAAAGTTTTCATTTTTATAAAAAATTGTTTACTCATTAAATTTCAATTCGCAAAAACTTTGATAAATTGTGATAGCAAAACGTGATGACATCATTTGGATCCAAAAAAATTACTTTGTCTAGAATTGTTGCTTTCTCATCAGGTGAAACGACTCGTTTTTTGAGAAATTCACCACGATGAAGTAACTCTTGCCAGTACACTTCTGGTACCATTTTGTAAACCAATTTCTGAAGTGTGTCATCACGTACGAATGCTTCGGAAAGATCTTTACCGAATGATGCAGCACACTTTGCACAGTGATACACTTCGGTCTTCTCGATATTACCCAACAAACAAGCTCGACAATCTAGAAATTAATATCCTAAAAATTACAGTTTATGAATATCAAAGGTCAAATGAACTCAAAGTTCTAACAAACACAATATCCTGAATATAATTGTATTATAATCGTTGTCCTTAATTTTGCAGTGCAAAAAACAGAAAGTTGAATTATTAGATAGATCCTTAATAACAAATAGTTAAAGTAAAATGAAGAATTAGTTCCTAACTAAGTCCTCAAATGTGGAGTGAATAATGGAAATGATGAAAAGAGAGGTTAACGACAGATCATTAACTAACACGAGTGAAGACATTCGGTAAGCGTAACCGCATCAATCAAATACGATTTGCACAACGAACAACATAAATTCTCGTTCAAATCCGCTCCATGAATGTCTTTCATAACTGAAAATAAATTTACAAATCAATGACTCAAAATATTTTCACACCGCCTGTTAGCACAGCGATATTGATAGAACGCTAATGTCACGGCGGCACAACAAATCTAATCGTTTGCTCGATAACATCTGAGATCATAGAATAAACTTACGAAAAAAGAAAATAATAAATGGGACAAGAAAAAATTAATAAATAATTATCTTTCTTCCCGAAAATTTGCGAAATTATCAGATAATTTTTTTCGAAATATAGTTCATCACATCCACTTCGTGAAGTCCGATCGAATTTTCATATCATTGCAGAATACGATCACCCTAATAGAAACCAGTTGAGTAAACATTTTAGCCTCAAGCTACTTTCTTATATACAGCATTATCATCATTGGCCCTTCTGTGAATAATATTCGAGATTGGAAGTCATATCCAACAGTGTCGGAATTTCATCTTCTTTTTGTGTCGTAGGTGCCAGCAGTCTTACGGTGCTATGACCCCTACTCATTTTTCCTCAGTGATATATGATTAAGTTCTGTTTATCTAGCTCTAAGCTTGCAAATCCTAAGTATGAAAGAATAATAGACTGTATGATAATTATGTCCCTTACTCTTATTACCTGCGGAATGCGCAAGTAGCCATCGTTCTGTAAGAAGTAACATTAGCCTCAAAAGAATATACTCCTTTCGATCATATTAAATGGAGCCTATTTGTTTAGCCACACTTCTTTTTTTGAGAAAATCTCGGCCAATAAGAGATGATTGCTGTAAACTATCATCTCTCCTATTCCTCATTTTATTTCTTACTTACGTGCACTTAATGTACAGAATGTGGACTTAATACAATTTTTCATCCAATTAAACTCGCTTTAATTAACTAATATACAAACTATGTGTAGGCGGAATTATTTTAGTTTTATTTCTCAGTAACTGTTAGACTGTAATGAAATTGATTACCATCTGAACAAGAAAAGTTTCCATTTCAGACAAAGCAAACAAACAAAACAAATAAATACATAAAGAACTGTAACGGTTAGACACATAAAAATTGCTAAACTAAGTATAAAACTGTTATAAATATAAAAATTAAATTTAGTGACAAAAATTTTAACATCTCAATGATCAACAACGATTTCGAACTAAAGTCCATCGCAAAACATTCCATTTTTTTACCAAATATCGAGGATGAATTGGACATGATAAAATCACTAAACGAAATGTTAAATTTAGATGATTTACAAAGTCAAAAAAAGTGATAAATAAAATACTGACAACTCTTCAAAATTTGCATATTTCTTCCCCAACGTTGCTGGGAAGGGTGGAAAAGGGGAACAGATGGAGAGAATGGGCACATACAAGGGAATGTGTATAATTAACACGTGCTATAAATTTCAATACTAAAATCTAACCAAAAAAAAACATAATTTTTCAGGCATAAATTAGACGTGAATTATATTAGTTGAATTGCACAATCATTACTGGCTTATAGAAATGGAACTGTAAATGGTAGATTAGCCTAAAATGGACAAAGGAAATTCAAAATGAGAAATATATTTGACCGACAATGAAGAATTAAGCAAAACGTGCAAAAGCAATGAGTTAAAGATTGTTTTTTTAGAGTGATAATAGTGCAGATGTATTTTAACTAAGCTATTCATTGTTTGACAAAGGCGCAAGACGTCTGCGCTTTTCAATCTGTGAAGAGATAATTACGGTTAGGTTGGAGTCTTCACTTAGCTGTCAAATAAAGTACCTCTTGTAAGTACGCCTTCATACTACTCAGCTGTTTGTTGAAAGTGTATAAATAGCAACAGCAGGAACGAACTTAAAAATTGTTTAGTACAACGAAAAATTATCTAAATATTGGAGAAATGATTTTTCTTAATGCATTGATTCGACCAAATTTGATATCAATCCATTCTACCAAACTTACTGACAGATCCAATTTAATCACTCGAATTTATCAATTTCCGATCACTAGCTATCAGTATCATGTATGGTAGGATATGTTAGCTAAGCTCCCTTTCATGTCATTTCTGTGATTCCACCTCCTTCCCTCTTCACTTACATTTAAAGGGTGAGAGAAGATTTCGTTACTCATTTCATATTCAGAGAGAGAGAGAGAGAGAAAGAGAGAGGTGAGAGCTGAAATTGCAAGGATTCTGTTTTGGTTATTATCGCATTCATTCCAAGGGCGAGCTGAAAGGTAAAATTACACATGACGACCTGAAAATGAGGTGGACAAAGGTGTCAGGTTATAAATTAGCATTGAGATGAATGGGAGTGAAGTAAAGTAGTGTTGGTGGAAATGCTATTGGGAAAGAAGAAAAGAGACAAATAATCAGCGATGCATCAGCCGTCGTTGCTCGATCTAAAGGGAAGGAAGAAGTGTGTTGTCATTCAGTGCAATATGGGCCCCTCTTCCCTGCCCTCACGCATCCCAAACGGACCCCATCTGTCCACTGTTGTTTAAGCTGCCCAACGCAGGAAAATGCCTTCAGCAAATTAGACACCATTCTGGGAACAAATAGTAATAATAATAATAACAGCAACAACAACCCACATAAATAAATTGTACTGCGAAACGGGCGTAATCGGGATGACGAAAAAACACGCCATCGCCGTCACTTTAGGGGGAAAAGGAAATGAGACCAAAGATTTCTGTTGCTTTTGGAAGGCAGACTACCACACACACACACACACATACACATACACACACACACACACACACACACATACACGCAGAATAGAAGAGGATAAGAGGACAGGGCCGGAGAAAAGCGGGGAGAGCGGAGTGAGAAGGGATTGCGCCTGATTTCACTTTAACAGTCCCACTACTACTACTGCGAGAGGATGAAGAATGGCCACCGCGTGCTGCAGATGCAGTAACGGAAAGCAAGCATGTGGTTGTAGATAGTAGGGGGTGGGTGGGTAACGCTGGAAGGAAAGGAAAACTTATGGTAAGTGGGGCGGGAAAGGGCCGTGTAACAGACCGGTGTATTACGTTACCTATTTGTACAGACACCCATGCATTCATCACTTTTCTGGAAAATATATTAAGTTCAAAGAGAGGAGAGGGAGAAACCTACGACAGAGAACGGAGAAGGCCTTTTTAAAAAATAAAATTTTGTGAAAATCTGTTTAAAAGAGGCGAAAGAGGACGGAGAGAAAATGTACGCATGAAAGGTGGCAAGTGAGGCGTATGAAAAAAAGGGCCAAGTAATGTGTGTCTTTGTGCGTGTATAATGTATGTGATGAGGGACAGTTTTTTAATGTGGAAAAAGGGTAAGAGTATGGACGGATAGGCATAGGCATGGGCACAGTGTCTATCTATCCCATCCATCCAACCATTCATCTATCCCGAGATGTATAGAATGCCGTTGCCTACGTTCGAAAAATCTTCCAATCATTCATTGTATTCCGGTAGGTGCAACACCCACTCCTTCTTTCTATCCTATCCTATCAACCAGTGATGTATGCTATTTGTTTGGCAGTAAACAGCAAGAGGAACGGAACATCATCTCCCACTTTTTATTCTTCCGCAAAATGCGGAAAAAAAAGAGAGAACGTGGAAAATCCGTTTAATCCCACTCAGCCGATGAGAATGCCCACAGTATGCTCTTTTCTCACCCGAAAATCAGTTTAATAAAGACAAAAGGGTAGTGAAC
The DNA here is from genome assembly GCA_013365375.1 of Litomosoides brasiliensis. Classification (NCBI taxonomy): domain Eukaryota; kingdom Metazoa; phylum Nematoda; class Chromadorea; order Rhabditida; family Onchocercidae; genus Litomosoides; species Litomosoides brasiliensis. Next base: position 71,448 of record JABVXW010000221.1, on the reverse strand, counting down.
ATAGTGAAATGATTCGTTCTTCTGAAACGAAGACAGCCAACACTGAAGGATCAATAATCATTGGCTTATCGTTTAGTTTCTGATAACGGATATCCTCCTCATACCCACTCTAAATGTTACTTCAAAATCGCTCTCTAAAATTTCATCTAATAAAGAATAGCCTTTAAAAGTTAAATTCTTATATGTGAATTTTCACCTAATTTACTCTTAATTTACAGGTTGAAGAAATGATATCTCTAATTTGTCAATGAAACAAAAATTTGCTTGAACACAAAATTTGAACTCTTCCATCCTCTCCACGTCCACATCTACCAATAGTTCACTTACCCACTCACATGCCCCCCTCCCCTACCCTACCTACCCAACAAATCTTTCCCATTTCAAAGTGCCATACACCATAGTAGCAGCAATGACAGCGGTAACAGCAGCAGTAACAGCAGCAGCAGAAGCAGTAACAACAACAACAACAACGCTATACCATCACATTGCACGTCTGGGCGGAGCATAGGGACATACCTTCCGTTCCCCTCCAACTCTTGCAGCCAATCATAACACGTCTTCCTTCTCTCATATAGTCTGCAGACAACGAAACACTGTAGCTCCAACCATCGAGTCCTCTTTTATCTATCGATTGATGCTTATCTGTCTCTTCATGTATGTCTCCCTATGTATGTGTGTATGTATGTACATATGTATGTTTCTATGTATGCTTAGCTTATGTATGTGTTTGTATGAGAACAAGTGGACATAACGCCTGTCCGTTTCGGTTAGAAATGCATGTAGTCGGTGTGCGTGTGTGTGTGTGTGTGTGTGTGTATGTGTGTATGTGTGTGTGTGTGGCATTCGTAAGGCCCTGTCGAGAAAGCACACTCATCACTTTATCGCTCAAAGCGTGCCTGTCCAACTGGTCTATACACATATGCACGCACATACACGTAGCGTTCACACAAACATAAACATAAAATTATATATAACAATATTATTTACAGTAATGTAAATCTAAAGAAATATGTAAAGAGGACATAATGTAAATGATAACTGCGTTTTCTACATCAACAAGGAAGAGGTGGAAATTGACGGAAGTACAGGTAAGCAAGCAAGTAATGGTCACGTAAAAATGAGCCCACAGATTTAGGTTGCATATTTTTGCGTGTAAAACAAAGGGCGAAAATTGCGATTTGGGAGAATGCGAGTGGAGCAAGCAATCAAACGACACATTCCTTTCCACCGCCCTGCCAAACGAAACCCTCCGACACTGTATGCATAAGCCTGCCACTCTTCAGGCACGTACCTCTCTCTCTCTCTCTCTCCCTCTCTCTTTATGTGTGCGCATGTCTGTAAATGTATGTATAACGTAATATTTAGAAAGATTTCGCCTTTGTAAAGAAAGGGGCGTAAACTAAGTAAGCGAACGGCGCTACCCACATTGCCTTACCCATCCATTGTTCGTCTTCAACGTGTGGTCACTCTTTTTCTCTTGCAACTCCCACCCATTCCCATACTCTCTAATTGAGCTCACAAATGATATATATTTAAATGAATTTAGAATGAGGGTTTACATAGGCCTACGTATGTGTGTGTGTGTGTGTGTCTGTCTGTGTGTCTGTGTGCTATCGTTGCTAGGATGACTTCATTCTCTTCTTTCATCCCTCTCTCTCTGCCTGGGAATCTACCCGAAACCTGGGTATCTCTTCATCAACAACATCCATCACAAACACTCCTCTTCACATACACAAACAGACACACACACACACACACACACACACACATACACACACACTCATTGACCCATATTCTATTCATACTACCTCTTGCAGACGTTTATCGCTCGAATACGGTAGCGCTCAATTTCCATTAGCGCTAAATTTTTACCTGTGCTCTCTGTACCGACAATTCATACGACGTCCCAACGTCACACATTCAGTGATATTTAATTTCAAATTGAAATTTAACGATAGAAATAGTTGGCGGAAAAAAAAGAACCCGATAGTGTGGAATATTTAAATAATAGCGTAAATGCAGCGTAAAGCATTTTGCTGAAACCAATCATCCGAACAATTTTACGGATAATCATCCGTTAATATGACCTTCTAAGTGATGATAGTTTTTAATTTAAATCACTACATTTTGAATTTAACTACAAAATTTCACTTTTAGCAGGTTAATTTTAAATTTATTAGTTTTTCATAAAATTAGTTATTATTTTTTATTAAAAATAAAATTATAGAAAATAATAAAATTTTTTTTGCAACATAAAATTAAAATATGCTTTATATCGATCAATTTATTGTGGATAGGTAAATTGATTAATCGAACTGTTTGTAATTAAAATTAAATTATAATTTTGGTTCGAGCAAAATTGTTTTTTATTAAAAAAAATTAAAGAAAAAAGGATAAGATTGGAAGAAAGACGTTTCATTTTCATATCAGCACGGTATAATCTATGAATTTTTACACGGAAAGATAGCACTTCTTCAGGTGCTACTTTGAGATTGCCGTTGGCGTAAATTAAGAAGGCAATAATAACATAATGGAAAATGTCCCTGGCACAGAGATGTTTATCTTCAGTGAACTTTCACCTCTTCATAAAGTTAACATATCGCCGTCATTAACTAGCATAAGTGGCATAACGAGCGATTTCTCTTATTCATTTAGGCATTAAATTTATGTGAAATTTTACAATAATAATTTTTCTTTAATGTATATTTCTATCATTTTCATTACTGCAAAAAAAAAGAATACAAAAATTTATTTGCTAATTATATTTATTGATGAAAAAAAAATTTTAATTTGTGTTATTTTTAGAATTAACTAAGATATTGCCTTATAAAAACTTTCATTATACTGTATTTGGTTGATATTACTGGAAAAATTTTCAAAATGATAAGTTTAATTTTACAGTATAATATTACTATTATAGAAAGCAATAAAAAGAATTTTTTACTTCACAAATCACAAAACAAATGTTTTTAAATTGATTTCAAATAATAAATTGAATTAATAAAAATTTAATGAAATAACTTGACAACATATATTTGATTTTTTTTTTAAACGAATTCAACAAATATCTATCCCATTCAACGAGAAACCGCTGGGAAGAGAAAAATGTGCGAAGGCATTGCGATTTATTTTTATGCGAAATTCGTGAAATGTACCGAAAATCAAATATCAAATATAAATTGCTTTATAATAAAAAATGTTTGTGCACGTTATATTCGTTAAAACAAATTTCATTGTTTTGTCAAAAAAAAAATGAATGAATAAATTTAGAAAAAAAGTACAAAATGTTAAAATCGTAGGTACTTTTACTGAAATTCATGCTAAGGTATAGTTGTGTGTTTGGTCCTTTTAGCTGCTAATATCATTTAAAAAAGCAGCAAACACGTATTGTACTATTTCATTAGGATTGTCTTCTAAATTTTCAAGAAAATAAAATGCAAGAACGAAATGAATTTGTTTGTAAAATTAGTGAACGAAGATGAAATTAGAAAAATAAGCAAAATTAAAGGAATGAAAATGTTGAAAAAAAAGGAAGTGCCGGATATTTCTCAAACTTTTCCTTTCTTCACTTTCACTTTTACACTTTTTTTTTCGCCGTTCCACGGAGTTGATATGATATGCTGTGATTTTAATATAATTTAATGATTTCATTCAATTGTGAAAAATAGCTCTGTTTTAGGTTTATAAAGTTACTTGCAGTGCCTTAGATTTGCTGACAATATTTATGTATTCGAAATAAAAATTTGAATAAGTTTCAACTGAATTGTCAAGTTACAATTGATAATATTCAAAAATAGTCCAGTTTTTATCACTAAATGCTTCTAACACTTAATAGTGATAATTGTGTAATAAATTTAAACAATTCAGTGTTAATAACTTATATAGTAAACTTGTAAGCGTTAATTAGTGTAATACCTTTACACGAAAATGATTCAATTAACATGCTAGTGAAGTTAGTATTATTTTGCGATAATGAAAAGCAGTATTAGAATATTATCATTTTTAGGTAATCTCTTATACTATTATTTATCAGTTATTCTTGGATTATTAATTAGAATATAAAAATTATCAGACATCTGCCTCATGCAATTTTCAATGAATCAATAATCACTTTGCATCTTAAAAATTTTTAACAATCAATTTTGTTAGCTGCAGAAGTTCAAGGATTCAGTGTTTTCTGCTTTATCCAAAAAAAAATGCTCAAAAACATCATTTTAGAACAAACTATTTGTCGGCTTACTGTAATTTGCTGATACGATAACTTCAAATTTTCATTTCCCAGATAATTCGGTACACTTGTATAATTAATCATTTAAATAAAAATACTTTAGGCTTTCCATCTGTACAACAATCAAATTTAGTTTACGGAAACTAAAATTGTTTACACGTTGACAATTTCTTCAAAACTCCAATATCCGATGCTGTTTTTTAAATTTACGTAAAAAATATTTTCAAAAAAAAAACGAATTTCAGAATCAATAAATGAAAGTTATTCTCATCTTGTTGTTTTTTGATCCAAAAATATCATTGTTCTTACTAATACCGTTTTCTTTTCAACTTTGAATTACAGAAATATTTTGAGAGCTGATAATGAGTCATTGGTTTAATTCGAACTTGTTGTAAAACATCGGATTTTTTACACTGTTTAATTGAAACGTGAATGATATTTAATTTCAATTATTAAACTGCTTGCTAGATTTGTCATAAAAAAAAATTGATACATGTGTTGTTAACAGACAGCAACCTGTTATCCGATATTTATTGAAGATAATCAGAAATTGATTAAGATATTTTATCAGTGATAAAAAAAAACTCCGCTTCATTATATTCCTTAACGGTTCAATTTACTATTACTGATTATTTTGGCAAATTTCATATATTGTTGCACGCATCACACATACGTTCACATCTTGAAATGTTAAATTGAAATTGCTTTGTAATTGTTGATTTTGGCACGAAGCCAATAATCCTTTTCATCCATCTTTTTTTCATTTTAGTATTGTCGAAAAAAAAAATGTATACAGGGAAATGCTTAAGGATGCAATTTGCATGCATGCATGTAAATGAATTTTGCATTCAATATGTACATGCACATATTGGGAACGTGTCTTGCCTTGTCGTACGCTCACTCATTTGCATTACTATTGGGCATATAAAGTTGAAAGGACAGACGGACAAAGCTAGCTAGGCGCTTTTTGTTCAGTCTATTTGCTCATCTGCTAATTGTCTATGTCCATCAATTTATTTCTCAATTCTTCCACTGACTTCAATGCTTTTAGGAGAAAAGAGAGAGAGGGAGAGAGAGATCTTTCTCTCAACTGAGGTGTCAAAAATGCAGCTTTTCCTCAAATAACTGACTGACTGACAATGTTAATTAATTATTCTCGTTAATTATTGTCGTCATTATAATAAATGCTAATTATACTTACAGTAATAGGAAGAAAGAGAGGTAGAGAGAGAGAAAGGGGAAAGAGGAAGAGAGAGAGAGAGAGAGGGATCAATTAGTATTAAGTTATGATTTCCATGGTAAAAAAAAGGCCAACCTCCTCTTCTGTGCTATTTTTTCCGTTCATCTGATGGTATCCATCCTCCTCAACTACTAGTGCCGCTCCTTTTGTGCCCATTTTTTTTTCTTCGATCTCAAGATATCTATTCCCATCAACTTTACACATTTAAAATTTTATTGATAAAATTTCTTTTATTCTATTCCATCTCTCTTTCTCACCTAATATTACTAACTTCCACCCTTATTCATCATCTACTTCATTTAACTCATTTCATTGCTTTCTCTCTCTCTCTCTCTTTCTTTCTCTCTCCCCCTTTTCTCCATTGTGTTCTTTCTTCTTTTTGACTCTGTTTCGTATTATATCGTATCCCATTGCAATTATTAAATATGAAATTAGTGACCGATCCATTAAGCTAACTTCATCACATAACTACAATTTCAATAACCTCAGGTAGAGATGATGATGAACACTAATGACATTGATTTAAATGCGGCAAACTTGTTGCTTGGCTACTCACTCTGATTTCAGAGATATCCAACGCGTAGTGCAATTACCGTGTTATGAGATTCGCATTGGATTCTCTTCTCCTCTTTCTTATCCTTTGATTACTTTATACGCTAATAAACTTAGCGATAAATTAATTGATAACGAAAGAATTTCCAATTCTAATTTTTTTTTCAGATACGTTTAATTGGTGAAAGAAAACAGGTGGTTGTAGGAAAAACCAAAAATTTTTCGGTCAGATGATAAATTTACCTTTTTGTAGAAACTTTTTAGAAAATGACAAATGACTTCTTTTCGATGACCGATATTTGTGTGTAAATGCTAAAAAATTATTATCAGGTTGGTCGCAATTTACAGCAGCACTCTTAATTAGCACATCCAACTACTGCAGCTGTAAATTTTCAGCGTTATTGCATTAGTTAGTGTATTTGAGGTACTCAAAAAGTATGACTAATACGAAAATAGCAGCAGAATATTTTAAAAAATGTATTATTAAAATAAATTTTATTTTAAAATTTGTAATTGAAGCAATTCGATGAGGACATACATGTCAGCTCTTTCCTTTTTTTATTTGCGACAATTTAAAGCAATCACTCATTTTTTTAAATTTAACATATACATACTATAAAACAGTACTACAACACAATTCTCATCAAACTGCTGTTTGCAGTAAAGAACAGCAGCGCTGCTACTGCTGCTGCTGCTGCTGCTCCTTCCAAGAAGTTCATAGAAAGGGCGGCTTACCACCACTATCACCACCACCCACTACTACTACTGCTACTACTGCTACAACTACTAACTACTCCACTGCAATTATACGACTGCACTGCATGCTAGCATGCGATCGCTCATTGCCTTACAACACTACGCAATCTTCGCCTGCACCACTCAACACATCTGCCAATCTTCTCTCGTCAATACGTTTGTACACACATATAAATGTATATTTATAACCAATTCTGACATACACACACACGCATATATATATTATATATATACACGGACACGGAGGGGGCAGACAGCGTGGTTGATGATGACGATGATAGGATGAGAAGGAGCGAGCACAGCACTCTTTGCAATGCGTGCGTCGTCGCATCCATCGACGATCCGAACAGTGACGACGACGATATCGCTGGGGACTTTTTCCTACTACCACTACTACTACTACTACTACTACCACTACTACTACTACTACCACTACTACTACTACTACTGCTACTACGAGTACTACTACATTTAGGATGGATGGAAAGATATAATTGAATGAAAGAAAGATCGACAACACCCGTTGCATACATCATCCTGCATATATCATCACATTGCACACATATTGTCCTATGCTATGTTGCAGCATTTATTCTCTCAAACAAACAAACACACAAAAAAAAATTGTCGTAAACAATGGAAGAAGTGATAGAGTGGTAGGAAGCAAAAGATTATTGCAAAGTAATGCAAAGAAGTGAGAGAAGTAAGGAATGAAAGTCTAAGAGAGAATCAGATCGAAGTATTTCAATTAACATAATAATAAGATCAGCAATAATTCTCATTCAATTCATTTTAACTTAAAAACTAACAATGATCTTTAAATACAATGTAATCGAAATTTAACAATGTAAAAGCCTGAAATGAAAGGGAAATTTAACATTCTCTTCAAGAACAATCGATTTTTCCTCCCACCGCACATTTCGTTTTTGTCGTACACTTTTCCGTCATTTGCTGAAAACAAAAATTTTCTTCAATTATTTTAAACCAAAGATAACACGCATAGTTGTCACAGCGTTTAATACTTATAATTTTGAATTAAATTCGAAAATAATTTTCTCCCTAAATTAATTTCATTATTCTCTTCTTCTCATAGACACAAAAAAAATGTTTTGTTTTTGTTTTTCTAATATTCATTAGTAATCGATTTACGTGTAACAGATTTGTTGAATTACACACAACATACCCACGTTTTCACATTTCATCTTACTTCGTTTTCACGTTTCAACTATGTGTATCGGTTGGAAATATTTGACAAAAGACAATTAATTCATTTTAGAAATTTATATAAAAGCAAATGATGCATACAATCAAAATACTTTACATCAATAATTATAGCTAAATTCACTTTTGAACAACTTGGCACAGTATCAGAAAATTATAAAAGTAAGTTAGAAGTAAACATGAAAAAGTGCAAATTTATAAGTAAATTAGAAGTAAACGTGAAAAAAGTGTGCGATCACATTGTACGTTAAGTTTGGTATTGAAGAAGAAAAGAGGAAAAGTTCAATTAACAACGGCAATTAATTGAGCATAGATGTCCAAACACAGCAATTATCAGATTATTTCACTCATAAATGGAAGCTGTTAAAAGCACACAAATAATATTTCAAACATTTCAAAGTGTTTTGAAAAAGACAACGCAACGCACGGAAAAAAGTGAAACGGAAGACGACGCACGGAAAAAAGTGATAGCAATTTTTGCGATCTTTTCGAAAATGGCTGACGCCGAGATGGATGTTTTTGAGAAATAAAAAATAGCATTGGTGGTGGCGCTGTTGCTGCTGCTGCTATGCCAGCACCATTTATTTTAATGTTTGTTGCATTTTTTTTTTTGAACCATTTTGTTCGATTATTTTTTTGTTGTTGTTGTTGTTGTTGCTGTCTGTGTTGATAGAATTCATGCGATAAAAATTTTTTTTTTTGCAAAATAGAAATTGATGTTTAATATATTTTGATAATTTATTGAAGAATGTGAATGACAATGAAATTTATTGTTCGTCGGGGTGCTACAATTACACAATACACGTACGTGAATTATGTCATATTTACAAGTTTTTTTGTCTCAAACAATTATTAGAATGTATGTTGTTTAATATAAAGATATTTTGATAATCGATTGATTGGAGAATGTGAATGACAATGAAATTTATTGTTCGTCGGGGTGCTACAATTACACAATACACGTACGTGAATTATGTTATATTTGCAAGTTTTTTTGTCTCAAACAATTATTAAAATATATGTTTGATTAGCATTTGTACATAATCGAATCGATGAATAAATCGGTATCTACCAAATGATCTGTTGTTATAAGTTAAATTACAATAAAAAATTTCAAATCAAAATAATAGTTGAAAAGAATTTGCAACGTAAATTATGCAATTTGGGAAATTTTCCACAAAAAAGATTATCACTTAAATTAGAAAAAAAAGCTTTTTCCAAAAATGATTGTTTATTTTAAGGAGTACTATTTCAGTGCAACTTAAGTTTTATTTCGAAATTTTTTTAAAGTTTTATTTCGAAATTTATTTCTTACAAAAAGGATTTCAAATATCTTAGCTACTTATTAATCGTATTTTTTTTAAATTAAGAATTTTAAAAATGATAAAACTTGAAAATATCCGTTTTCTTGGCTTATTAAGCAAAAGTACCGTAGCTAAGCGAACAGTATTGAGTCATCGGTTGTTGGAATTTCTACGCTATTTTGAACAGCCATTCATGAATTGAAGAGTTGAAAGTGTTAGGAGAAACGGTTAAATTGAAGCATTTCTTGCGTAGCTGAAAATTACACGTGGAAGCGTGCAGTATCTGCCAGTAACTGAATTCAATTTTTAATTAAAATTAAAAATTCGAATATTTTTAATAGATTTATCTAATATTCTACATTTGCTAGTAATGGCGAAGTCATTTAAATATCAAAATAAAAATTATAACCAGTGAATCAGAACTTCTAACAGAATATATTATGCAAAAAAAATTCAATAAAACAACGTTACTTTGTGCACTCTCATGAAAACGTAAATGCTACCATTCATCACGTTTTCAGACGTAACAGCAGCTAAGTAACTTTGATTTTTTAGTTTAAGAAGAAGAAGTAGAAATGCAACATTTTCTAAAGCAAATTAAATGTGCAAGAATTTGCATGCCATCCAATTTCTTTCTTATTAACTTCTATCTTCGAGCAAAAAGAAAACGTGGCAACTTTAATTTTAGGAAATACGTAGAAGCGAAAAATGACAAAATATTTTCACGTGTGAAACGAAAGCACAGGTTTTTTTTAATTCAAAAATATAATTACAAGGCTGACGAATGTGTTTTAATTTTATTCGTAAAAGAAAATTCATTCAAATGGCTTATGGCCTTTTTTTTCTAAATGTCAGTAATTTAGAATACATTAGCGACTTTCCAAAATTTCGCTTTTTTTTAAACAAAAAAAGACACTTCAAAAAATGAGGAAATCATTTGAAATATTCTTTGAGCTAACTAATTCCTAGCTGTGCTTTTCTTTTCGTCTCTTTCAATAGCGCAAATGTGCGATATCATTGAAAGCAAATAGCCGCCAGTAACTCATCCATCAACAAAATGAGTGACACGTCTTTCGTAGAAGACGTTGCTTCTCCCCATTAAGTATTCAATTACGTGATGGTCGATTTTTCAACCACATAGGATAGTATTGTTATACGTGAAAGTTTCAATTATTGTCTGTTAAATTATTGCAATGCGTGTGTGTGTGCAAGAATAGTCAATTTTATTTTTTTTAAAATTACAGCTCATAATCAGTCAAACTAATAATTTTGCGTTGTTGCAATTATTTTGTGTAGATATTTTCAGAAAGTTCAAATTAATCCCAACTGATTTGATCTGATCTGATCCGATCTGATAGTTTCTCTGCACAATTCAGCTCATCGTGTTTTGCAATCACTTCAAATCATAACAACAGGAGCGTTTCCTCACAAAAATGCACAGACAAGCGAACGGACAGACACATTGGATAGACAGACAGACAGACACACGCACGCACACATACACATATACTGAAAGGGTTTCCCGTTGTGTCCTTATAGTGTGATCACAGTACGTAAGAAATGTTACGAACTTCATTTCCGATGGCAAATAATCAAATTTCAAATTTTTCGATAGCTAAAATTATTTGAAATTTTTTTGTTGAAATTTTACTTTTCAGTTTATTTTGAAAACCTTTTGTTGAAATTTTTTTGTAAGAAAGAAATGATTTGAAAACTTAATAAATTTGAAAGAATTTTAGATTTTTAATCTCAAAAAAAATAAAATAGAAGGAAATACTATAATAAACAAGCAATTTTGAAACTTTCAATTTAGTAGCATACATCATTTAAAATAAATTAAGTTCAAAAGTGTAAATTTTGAAAATATTTCATAAAAAATTTTCAATACATTTATATTGTTTTTTCACTTTTGAAGAAATTAAATTTTCATTTAATGCACAATTTTCTTATTGCTTAATTGTTGAAGTAAATTTTGAGAAGTTATAGTAACTTTTTAAAATTTAATTAGCGGAGAACAGTGATCTGTCAGGACAGTTTTAAAATCAGCAGCTAAATGATGATGACGACGATGTGTTACGATATGGATACTGTATGAGAATAATTAATTCCTCGCCTCTTCTAATTTACAATTAGCAATTGTTTGAAATCGAATGGAACGAGGAAGTGATGATTAACGGCTTGAAAATGATTTATGCATAATCAATAAATATACGTAATTCTAAACTAATCAAATAAACTTGTCTATCAAACTGAAATTAATCTCACATATTTGATTTATTTCAGTGAATTAAAGGTGCAACGCCAACAACACATGTCGGCAATAGGTAAAGAGAAATAAGTAATTATTTATTTTTAGTTAGAACAACAATAAAGTAATCTTTTGTACAGAAAGGAACAGGTATTAGTTAGTGTATTTACCTGAAAAATTAATTTATTTAATCATAAATAATTAAACATTCATTTTTAATTTGAGTAAAATGGAAGAGAAAAGAAATGTCGGAAAGATAAAAACATTTGTTTGTCCAGCCAGAATTACTGGCCGATGGCTACTTTTTACTTTTAGGTATCAATTTGATATTAATTTGAGATACACAGAGATATAATTAATTTGCAATATTAATTTAAAATATATTAATTTGAGATATAACACATTTTTTAAAAAATTTTAACCATAACCATTGCTCAAAAATTTTATTTCAAAATGTTAAAAAAAATTTTTTTCATATTAATTATATGAATGTGACCTTACATCATCGATTCGTTAGAAGGAAGATAATTTCAAATCGAATGGTACAATATGACCTCGTCAACAAACGGTGTAATTTTCTTCATCACACATTTGCTCCTAAATTTCAAACGATCACTGACTACTTATTTAAGCTTAAAAAGCTTAATTGAAAGCTTCAGAAGTTTTATGAAATAGATTTCTCGAATTATTATGCATAAGTAATGCATAACTTGACGTTTCAATATTAATTTCAAATTCCTTTCATTACATATTATTAATTAACGAATTTGTTCAACTGAATCGTTGTTGTGAATTTACTGATTGATTGAAAATTTTCAATCAGCAATTTAAACTTAAATGTTTGAAAGTTTTTTTTCCACTTTATTGAATGCACAAAAAATTTACTCATCCAACAGTTCAATAGTTTCAATCGTCTTTTGCTACAATTGTTTCCATCAATTTTAATTAAACTGTTAGTTATGAATGTGAATTTAAATTTATTAAAAATTACTATAAAATTCTACTTGTAATTAATTAATTCACTTAATGAGTATACTCTGACAGCTGACAGGAAGAGAAAGATTGAAGTAACGGGTGAATTTATTTGATTGTCCTTACAGTAACGTAAGTGTTGTGTGGTCCACTTCCCTCCTCTCCCATACCCACTCCCTCCTCCTCAAAGCTCCTAAACATTGTGTCCTTTCATCGTCACTCTTTACGTTGGGGTCATTGGAGCGAATTTTTAAATATGTCCGCGACGCGATTCGTTCAACGAATGCTGAAAGGAGAAGAGCAGAAAGTGAAATGACAGATCTATCTCAGTTTAATGCTCTTATCCGAGTTAGACGGACAGACAGAGACAGATAGGCAGACCATTACTGTACAGTACGTGAAGTTGCGCATCCTCGTGGATTGCCTCACCGATTGATTGGTTTACCCGATCGTTTTGTAAAATCGATTCAACGCTCTTACACACTTTCACTTCTTGCAGAGAGCATTAATTGAATTTACGAAAATCACTTGATGAAAATACCTGTTACGATGTCAGTGATGGAAAAAGAATTCGTAATAGGCGCAAACTATCTCTTCCTCTTTTTTTGCGCACTTCAAACTCACAAATGTAATTTTTATGCGAATTTGTAAAATTACCTGAGACAACATGCATTTCACACTTACTGTGCTCTTTGTTGCAATACAACAATTTATCGAAATTAATTTGCTTTTTTGTTTTAAAAGATATTGCGTGTATTATAGAAACAAATAAATAATTAATAATAATTTTGATTCTTTTGACTTTTACGGATTTATTTTATCCTTACTTTTTGAAACGTTAAATAATCGTAATTTTACAATCAAAGAATAAAAGTAGCATTTGTTCAATTAACTATAAGTATAAAATTCAATTTGAATTAAATTAATGTTTATTTTGTGAAAGAAAAACGACACACAGTTTATTATTCTTCTCTAAGCTTTTTTGATAGTTTAAAAACGTAAGAGAGAGAGAGAGAGAGAGAGGGAGAGAGAGTGTGCGTGTGTGTGTGTGTATGTGTGAATGATTGAATGTTAACAGAAATGTTCAAAGACTGGTTGATCAGTAAAATTATCATTCCATTCGTCATTATTCACTGCAGAAAGTTTACGCTTATCACTCATTGAGTGATAAGCGAAATGAAAAGTAAACTGCTAAAAGTGATAAAAGTGATAATTAGTCAGATGAGATTTCTAATTTATTATGAAATGTTTGCTGATACAACCAGTTCTTATCCAAACAACAACTCAAACACTGTATGCCATCTTAGCAGGACGCTCTAAATTCCTCTCTTCTCTCTCTCTCTCTCTCTCTAAAAAAGAAGTGAAAAATGAAATGGCTAAGAAAAAGATTTCAAAAATTTTGAATTAAAGCTCTCAAACAAATTTTTAAGAGTTTAATTAAATTTTTGGTAGTAATAGTTACATTAACCTTTTTAGTATACCATGTTGTTGTAGAACATATCGTAGTAGCTTTTTCATTTTATTATTTTCGATTTTAATTTGTTTAATATGTTTATTTAATTTTTTTCAATAATAAAAAATTTTATCATAAATTTGCTGAGAAGTTATCATTCATCTCAATACTTTCACATTTTTACCGTTCAGTGTGACAGTCTGTTAGTTAGAATTCATTTTATTGAAATATTGTCACTATTGTTTCAGCTAACACATTCGTATTATTTTAATTTTAAACGTCAAATTTAATTTGCTCAGTGTAACAGAAATAACTAAAAAATTCGTAATTAAGAGATTAAATTATTAAATGAGACATTAAAACAGTACGAAACTTAAATTAATGTAAAATCATTAATGGAAATTAGTTAACCAAATTTTTACTATTATTTTTAATTTAAATCAAAATTGTCGTATTTTATAGCAATGGAAAAATAAAAAAGTTACTTTATCGCATTCAATTCAATTCAGTGCGTTCGATGTTGCTGATAGTGTGATAATAAACTTTAATGAATAATGCTTGCTCGTGTAAGTAGAAATTGTGAAATTTTCTTTTAATTAAATAAATAACAATAAAAAATATTTAATACAAAGTATTTAATTTAAAACCGATTAACGGAAGATATAAGCTAATTTAAACTCCTACTTTATTCAGTAAATAAATAGCTTTTAGAAATGGGAAGTGTAAGATGAAAGGTATTTCGTACTCGTTGTACTTACAACAATGCATAGTACAAACATTGTCGCCGTTGGTGAAGTACAAGGTAGGAATGCAACATCGATTATGACCTTTCACCTCGGTCAATCTTTAGCAAATACTACTAAACAGCATTTGCTCATATCTTTTATCAACAATTAGCTCAAATTAACTTCTAATGCAATGACATTTAGGCTCTGTGTGTGCAACATTTATTTCAATTAACTTTTGTTTATCCTTGTAGTAGTCATAGAAATGAAATGGATTTTAAAAAATAAAAAAATTCCATTCAGCCTTATTTGATCACTCTTATCAAAGGAAGAAAGAAAGAGTTAAAATCGATTATTTTCTTTTAAAATTTTCTTCTTACATATTATTGCTTATGTAGTCGTTCGCATCTCATCCAATTTTCCAGTTAAGAAAATTTGAATTTTTAATCTTTCATATGGAAGTGTTATCAAACCTAACTGTTGTAGGATGGCTATGCTCTAACGAATATATGCAAATGAGCAATTCACAAATTTACCATGCAACATTAACCGTTTAATTTATTATATTTGTTTTAATTTCGATAAAAAATAATATTTAAATTTCATCCTTTAGCTCTTTCATTCATATGTGCTGAACTTCAATGAAATGAAATAATCGTCTCGAATGAAATTTATTATCTTATTGTCAGGTAACAGTGATGGATAAGTTGGCCTGATTAATGATTAAATCAAAGTTGAGAGGAATTTATTAAGACGACAGGGACAGAAGAATGAATGAATGATGAATTGAGGATGGTTTGAGAAAGTCATAAACATCAATCATATCATCCCTGTTCTGCTATTTTTCGCTATTCCTCCTTCTTCTTTCACTCCTTCCTTCCACTCTCTCTCTCCCTCTCTCTCATACACATTTCAATAATTTTTTGCAAGAACTGATTATTTCATTTCAATATTCATCGCATCGTTATCACTTGCTTATCATTGATTACCAATACAAAATTAACCATTCCTAACAGTCGCGCTTCTTTTTGCCCACTTTTCAACCAATCATTAACTCAGGTAAATCTATTGTTTTACCATTATCATATCTTAAAATTATATCACTGATAATGGTGATATTAATGTTGTTATCAGAACACTGATAAGTACTTAATTTGGTGACTTTTTTGCTTTTCAACAATCAACTGGCTGATAATATCGCAGTAGTAGTGAAACGAACGATTCATAGCTAATTACTTAGATCACATTCCGTTCAATTTGTAGGTTAACTAAAAAAGAAAAAGGTACGAGAAAGGGTGGAATTGAATTAAATGCCTTTATCCGAACGAAGTAATTTCGTCATTTTCTTACGACAAGCCAACAGTTAAACGTAAGCTTGCAAGGATGCAAGGATAGTAATCTTTGGCGAAGGGAAGGCCTGAAATGAGTTGATTAAATCTATTTGGCTCTTCAGCTCTTGCACCTTGTCAATTCGTCTCAAATTACGACAGCTTTTGTGCCGACGATTTATAACACAGAAGAGCTGTCGGACGAGGACCGCCAATGTCGGGCACAATTTATTCAAAAGAATCGAAAAATTCCAGAATGTTAGAGTAGCAGAGGGAGTAGAAAATGATGATGAAAGTAAGTGTAAGAGAGAGGAAGAATTAGTGAGAGAAGCAGTTGCTAGGCAATTAATAAAAGATAGTCAATTTCAACAGTGATTGGGAAAGTGTTAAACAAAAAGAGTACATTTTAGTATAGACGGGCAGAGCAATTGTTAGAGAGTGTAGCACTCAAGAAACGAAGACTAGCAAACAGTGCAAAGAATAACGCTGATTTTAGCGGTGCTGTGAAGTGTTTACAAAAGAGCGAGGCAGTGTATTTAAATCAGTGGGGAAAAGAATGCAGTACAATGGCGTCACTTTTCTTCTTAGGGATAGGAAATTGAGGGGTGGCCTTATTTAGAATGAATTTTGAAAAAGGTAGTAGTAGTAGTAGCAGCAGCAGCAAAGCCTATCTTCACCAAAAGCATTAATTAGTGTCAGATGAGCAAGTGATTGGTTGGTGGTGGTGGAATGTCATATCAGACAGATAATCACTTGCGCTTATCCCATTGATTGAAATTTTACGCAAACGAAAGTAAGAGGAATGACGTTGTGCAATAGTTGAAGTGAAATATAACAGAATGGGAAGAGACGACGAGAGCCAATGTCCACTCACTCATATTGAGATCCACTCATTCGGCAATACAAAGCACAGTAATCTTTGTGTAAAAAAGGTTGCACAAGCTAATCAACAACGACAGTGGTAAATGACGGACAAGCGCTAATTACCACTTTTGGATGGATGTTGTTCGGTAGAGATCTACGTGTATCACATCATGTCAAGTAAAAAGAAACAGAGGAAGTTCATCTATTTTACGCCTCTTTCTCCCCTGCCCCCTCCTCCTCCTCCTATCCTCTACTCTCTTCATACATTTAGCGCAACAGATGTTTTACGTATTGTGTCATCAAGTACTGTGTGCTTAGCTATCACAGCTGCTATGCTTTTTTATTTAATTAGTCGTAAATGTGTAACTGCTCTTATTGAACGCTTTTTTCTTTCATCGCTTGTAATTTGAATTTAAAGAGAAATTGATCGGAAAAGCGCTTTTATCCTAATGGACTGATTGCTTAAAACAATCAGTTCAATAGGACAAAGACGCTTTTCAAGTTTTTTTTCGTTTTTTTGTCTTTGCTTAAATATGACATATGGCCAACTGTATTGTATTTGTTTCCTTAATATATCGGTCAATAAAAAGAAAAGATTATTATATGCATAATTATCGTTTAGCACTAACCGTCTCCGTTCGATCGATTAAAAGTGCTACAAATTGAAATGTATGCAATTTCATACCTTTTCAACAAGCAACCTAATATCAGCCCTGTCTTGCTTTTGATCCCTCTCTCTCTCTCTCTCCCACTCATTTATCTTTCTGTTGATAGGTACAAATGTACAAAATTCCTTCCTGATATGAAACCGATTGTAAATTCCGGTTACAGTCAGGTTAAATGAATCTTTTCGGATACTGTTGTTTATTTGTGGTTTGCTTAGCCGCTCGGGAATTTCACTTCTTCTCAACCAACCACCCTCTCTTATTTAAATTTCAAAATTTAATTCTGTCTTGCACAAAGAATCATTCGCACACACACACACACACACACACACACACACACACACACACACACACACACACACACAACTTCAGCGTAAAAAAAAGTAACAGTAAAGGAGAAATTTACAGTTAAAATTTTCATTGAGATAGGAAAAGCAGTGTTTACTTTTCACTCCAACTGTTGCACTTAAGTAAAGCACACTTCACGTAAAAATTTGATACATAAATAATTCGAAAGAATTTGAGTTATGGATGGGAAGATCGTTGATTAGGAATTGTTATACTTTTGATTGTAATTTGAAGTTTTCTCGAAGTAATACTAAATGGTTACGTGTTATGATTTAAAGAAAATAAAAAATTCGAGCTTTCAATCTCCAAAAAAAAGAAGTTGCGGGTAATGATGTATGCAAACTGAAAATGCCTTTTAAGATCTTTTTTTCCCGATTAATTAGCAGGAATTTTTTTTGCTACCACTAAATCATCTCAATTTTGAGGATGAAACTTGTATGTATGAACTTGACAGTTCATTTCTCATATCTAAATCTCTCTTTCCCAAAAGATTTCTTCATCATTTGACTTCTCTCTATTCTTTTCAAAACAAATTTTAAAATTGCAAATAATAATTAAAAATTTTGTTTTGAAATTTTGATAAACTTTTCACAATAATAATGTTATGTAACATTTGCTGCACACAAATATATCAAACATAGAATTCACCGAGCGGATAACCTCTGATAGTTATTCCGTTCAATGCATTAAACGCTTTACCGGATGAAATTAAAAAAAACACTTTCTTTTGTTTTACAAAATGTAGGAGCTGGCAATTAGTATTTACTGCTTTAACTAACGACCATATTGCACCAAAACAGAATGCAACGGCTATGGGATGATATTTTGCGGATATTTCTTTTTTTTTTAATGACCGGAACGTAAAATGCGCCTCTTGGTAATATACGAGAAGAAATTTGTTTTTTTAGACGGAAGTAAAATACCACCCTCTCCACGCACACACACACACCACACACACACACCCACACACACACACCGCACACATACACAGACACACACACGCTGTTCGAGTTACAATTTTCACAGCGCTCCAATTTCCCAACCATTGGAATAGAACATTGTATCGCTGGAGGATGGTTTGGTTCAATCAATTTTCCTTTTCTACCGGAATTTGTAACATTTGGCTCCACGAATCGTTTTATTTTTCGGATGTAATGAAGGTGGCACTGTTTAAGTGATTTCGTTCGTTTCTGTCGTCTCTCTTTATGATATTATATTTTCATAACTTTTTGTCTCCCAGTTATTGACAGATATCAGTAGGGTGAAAGTGTACATTAAATAATTTAGTTCAAATGCAAAGTTGCTTTGCTGACGGATGACACTGTTGTCATATTAAGCTGCTGAAAGTAAGTCTCTGTACATGACAACATTTTCAAAAGCTTCATGTCTTCTTCACTCTTTTGTCTTCAGAAGCAAACTTCAATAATGTGAAGGTCCTCTTCACATTATTGAATTATCATCTCCAATCATGCGAAGTAGGCGGTATTTATTGTGTCTATCGGACTTCTGGTGGCTTCACAGGAGTTGATAAAACGATTTACAATTTTAGTTTGCGAACAAAAATGGAAATATTACGTGGTGAGTTGTTGGAAATAACGAACAACAGCGGTTTAAAGTAGATTATCACTGAGTTTGATAAAACAGCGCTTCATTCCAACTTACAAAGTACTTTTAATTATATAATTTACCTAGCTGTAAATTTGAGTGGAGTCCTAAAATATATATTGCAGGAATACACTTTAATTATGGGCCTTCAGATTTGATTATATTTAAAGCATCTGCAGTGGAATATTGTGAACACTTCGTAAAAATTTGTAGGCTGCATAAAATTTTATAACTTTTTTGTCACAATTCTATTTTAGGTGAATGTATTTCTTTCAAGTTAGAAAAGTCAGTAATGTGATAAATGATTGTAATAAAATAAGTCACTAGTGATGGCAATCAGCCAGCGAATGGTAGTTACTATGAACTGATGTAAAAAATACGCTGCAATAATGGCAGTGGAAAAGTAGGATTGAATAGTTTTTTTTTTACATGATTCTGTATGAATCTGTGTCATGCTCTTCTCTTGTACTGGTTGTTATTTGATAATCAGTATACGTATACACTTTCTGGCATAGTGTTCTTCTCCCAGTTAAAACATCTGAACGTTTCATTTCACCCTTCCACTATTCCCCAATTTCAAATATCGGTTGAATCCATCTACATTTTGCACTATTAGCCTTTTAAAAGCAGTGAAGAGGGTAGCTGTTATTGACTTTAGTTTTTTTTTCTTCTATACTAATGCTTTTTAAATTTCTTTTTCTATTTCTGAGGTGTTATGGAAATTCTATATTTAATATAAACTGTGTTGTGTTGTCCCTTCGTTTTCGATTGATTACTTTAAAAAATGGTGCAATTTAAAGGCTCTGATTTTGTTGGTACCATATAGTTATGTTTTATTGAATTTTTTTTAATTTTTATAATGCGGTAAAATACTTGACTGCGAAGTTGCTTAATAGTTTTATGCTTTCTTGATTTGCTATTTTCGATGCGGTCCGTGTTTTTATTTGTAATCATTTTGTATGCGGTTCAAAATTAATGGTCATTTTATTTTAGCGGATACAGCAATTGCTTGAAGTATATATTTTTTCAGCATAAACTATGGATCCGTTAGACGGACAAGATGTCTATGCAGCAGAGAAAATTTTAAAATCACGAACAAGGAAAGTAAGTAAATGTTTTCAAACACTCATTAACCTTTGATATCTCGCTCTGATCTCACTAATGCATCCCAGTAGTGGAAAATTCAAACATGCACACCAATGCAGTATATTAAAGTTTAAGCATTAGATGAAAGTTGAATGGTTCCTCTAATTCCCCCTGTCCACATTCTACTTTACTCTTATCTATATCTGCTTGCACTTTCTGTCAACATCTTGCATTTGCGTTAGAGGATACGTTGCTGAAATCTTTAACCATCATTTGCCATCATCGCTACTGTTGTTATTTCCACGACAATGGAAATATTTTAGAACATTGATCTTCAATTTATTCAATATTAGCAAAATAGATAATTTCTACTTTAAAAAAGAAAGCATGCGACAAAAACGCACTCGTTGAGGAACTGAATAATAAAGAATATTATACTCAATACGATCATAAACTAACCAAAATATTTTTATAACTGTTGGATAAATTATTGTGAGCATGCAATTCACAAAATTTTTGCTGTATTTTCGCTGCAAAAAATGTAAAACTATTATCTGATTTTTTATCAGTAATACTTTAATTGTCATTCTCCGAAACACTTAAAGAAACATCTTTCTAGTCCTTCACGATGTCATAACCAGCAGTTTCAAGTCAGTCGTCATCTTTGTGGACGGGTTTATAAAGACAGGGTTTGATATGTGAATAATAGTATAAAATGATGAGTTATTCTTGAAAAACTCTACACTAGTAAATATCTGTTAAAATCTGTGTATTTTTGTAAAGTCTGAGTAAGCTTGTTGAGATCACTGCAGCTAGCTCAGAGTTACTAGAAATAAGCATATCCAAATGTTTTTATTAGTCTTTAACAAGTACTCCAGTAAACTTATATTAGAAATAGAGAAGTTAAAAAGTAATAATTTGCTAAAAAGTTGGCCTTAATTTGCGTGTTAAACATATTCGCTATTTCACACAACTTTGATATTTCAAGATTTCTTGATTCTGGCATCGAATCCAATGTTTTTTGAATTTTCGTAATACTTCATTTCTAATAATCGAATACTTGGTGGTTTGAAATTATTTAACAAAATGGAACGTTTTTTTCTAAACCAGTTTTGCTTTTTGAGGGAAAAACAGAATATCTGATCAAGTGGAAAGGATGGTCAAATCAGTAAGTTACCTCTGCTTATTACTCAGTGTTTAACTGTTACTGCCCGTACATAGCGAATTCAATTTTATTGCAAACTAATTCTGTTTATTACTTTGTAATTAATCATTTCCCAGACATAACACATGGGAACCATCAAGCAATATTTTGAATGAAAACCTGTTTACGGAGTCGGGTTTTTCCGTACCAAGCGATTTCAAAGGTGGAAGTCGAAAGGGAACTAGAAGGTCAAATCGTGGAAGGAAACGGAAAGTAAAAGAAATTTCGGACTCCGACGATTCAGATGGTGACAATCAGAGTTATGATGACGGTGCTAGTGATAGTCGTTCAGAAGGTATATTCCAGAGTACTATTTTCCGGACTAATATCCTTTTCCAAGAAGTTAAGTGTATCGATTTATACGAAAAATTTATACGAATTTCAATAAGTTTTTAAATAATGTGTTCCAAGCATAGTTGATTCTTTTAAGGCTCAGAAGCTTCAGTAAGATCGAGTAGCAATTCAAGATTTGGAACACCAGTAGTCCTAGCAGAAGAACCTAGCACAGAAAACAGCAAGTCATCCAAAATGCTTCGAAAACGAGGCCCGAAAAGTAAAAAGACGTCAAACGATATACCGGCAGCTTCTGTCTCAGTTTCAAAAAGCAGCGAAGCGAGTGATGACAAGTTAGATCTGAAAGAACTGAAGGGAGAAAAATCAAATAAAGAACAAGGAGTTGAAGAATCACCAAAAACTGAAGCTGATGTAGAGCTGGATAAGGAAGAAAAGGCAGAAGTTAAGGTTCCTTTAAAACTATAGAACGATTTTGTTTAATTTATAGCTCGAGCAAATAATAGTGGGTATTAGGTTTAGAGGAGATGGAAGTGTGAATGGGTATAAATAATCACTGTCTGCACTGAAAAACGAACCTAAATTTTTCTTTATTCACTGTGCGTCAACATGTAATTAGGAATTTATTTGCTTGGGTTCCATTAACATCATAGAGTTTCATTCATTTTTTAGTTTTTGCACTTTTTTCTTTTTTCCCGTCACAACTTCCTTTTGCTTGTGTTTTATAAGAATTTCGTTTCCATCGCAGACTATTCCTTCGGAGACGAAGTTGGATTTATCAGACACGGACAAAGTTGGGAATGATGATTCTGCATTATCGGAAGCTGAAATATTTAGAATTATCGAAGATGGTGAAGGTGGACCAATTGAAAAGAAAAACTTATCGCGAGACGATGAAGTAATCCACTTACCTATTCATGTAACATTTGAAGCGGTAACAATATGTATAGAAAAATGAAAGTTTTCATTGTTTTTTGTCTTTCGGTTATTCATCAAACTAACAGTACTATCAGTCCGCTGAACTGATCAAAATATTCTGCTATGATTTAATATTCATATTTCATCAGGTTGAGGTACTCTTAAAATTTGGAAATTTATTACAATAAGGTAAAATTACCGCTATTTTGTAGATGAAAAAAGTGAGGAAACCTGAGGTTTTTGAAGGTCGGTCTGGATCAGTGCAAGTTGTTTCTAATGGTCAAGGTATATC
>JABVXW010000221.1:19548-48048 GCA_013365375.1 Litomosoides brasiliensis | reverse complement strand
AAAATTACCGCTATTTTGTAGATGAAAAAAGTGAGGAAACCTGAGGTTTTTGAAGGTCGGTCTGGATCAGTGCAAGTTGTTTCTAATGGTCAAGGTATATCATACTTCAGCTAAAATTTATCATACTTCATTTACGTTGAGATAAACAGTGCTTAGTCGCTAATTGATTTGAATGTATTATTAGAAAACACTGATTAATGGTACAGTCCAAAACTTCCGGAAAGAAGATTAACTTTTGATTGAATGAGAAGAAATTAAGTTGATCTTTTTCCCATACATTATAGAACAGTTAAAGTTAGTAAGCTTTGCTTTTCAGAACAGATAATCAATAGGCTGGCATTTGTTGTCGATGGGACATCTAGCTTGTCTCGAAGTTCAGAACAGTTACAGCTACATGACTATGGAGACAGTGATGAAAGCCGAATTCGTGTAATAGCCGACCAATTAAAAAATGAAACTGTCAGTTTCCACAACCTAATTGATGCATCCCTTAGTCGTTAGTTAAAGCTAAGTTCGACTGAAAATATAATGTCAGTGATATTTGTACAATTTTGTTCTAAGTAAAACCATGAAGTTTTTTTCTGTTACAGAAAATTTGGACGGATGTTAATAATACGCGTTTCGAAAGTTTCCAGTACAATGGTTCTCACACAATAACTGAAATAACAGTCAATCAACATACTGTCCCAATTATTGAACTATAATTATATATAATATCATTTAACTTATTTATTTTTATATGCTTGTGATTTTGAGATATTTTTTTATGGGCCCTTAGACGCATGTTCTATATTTAAAATTTTCGAAGTAGCTGTGATGGAATTATTTTCAGCAATTTCTCGTCAGACAAACAGGTCTTTTGAATTACTGTATGTACAAATATATCCATTTTCCAAAGTCAGTAGGTACGGTACTTCGGGTAAAAAATATAGGAATTTTTGGTTGTTAATTCATGTTATATGTTGATGTTAAACCAAATTGTATGTTGAACCAATTGTACATATTGCATAGCTAAATATCTGGAGGTGATAAATTATTTATCCGAAATAAAAACACCATTATCCGAAATAAAGACGTTTTCTAAGAGTGTTTTTGACAGTATGAGATTAAACCCACTTGTGAAGTTATTATTAGCAAGCGGTGCATTGTGGTATTCCGACGATGGAGAGCTGTGATAGGCAGAGAATTTGTGCTATTTCAGGAAGAAAAAAGGAAGAGAAAATGGCTGTTGCACTAATTAAATCTGATTGGGGCTTAGGCGGAAGTAAATTCTTCCTTTGAAGAAGCGCTAGCGGCGGCAGGGACATCTAAAGGGTGCGGCATAATGTGACTCTTGCAATGTTTATTTACTGTGGAGCAACAGGATTCGTACGTCGAATTTAGAAGGCACCGAGCAAGAAATGGAATTTGATAAGTTGCTGCACTAATAATATGATCAGTGCAACTATCAAATTTCTTTTTTTTGACGATATGAGTTTAAAAAAAAGGAAAGAATTCATCTTACTGTTAAAAAGACAACAGGAAATTTTTGAGATTTCAAAGAAGATAAAGTCAGAAATTAAAAAGATTGTTGTAATTTTATAGCAAGAAAAGATAAAGGAAAAAAAAACGATTTATTACAAAGGTAATGTTTGAATTTTATCAAAAAAAACGTGCTACTTAGCTGAACGAAAATTCTTCTTTACTTCAAATTTAACTAACTTCTCATTCATATCAAACTGACAGTCTACTGCTACTACAACAAGAAATCATTTTCATACATTGATAGTTGTGAAGAGAAAAAAATTAATTAATGTTTGCTACAGTAACAAGGAAGAAGCGTGTACCGTAATTTATTATTATTTGGGTGAAATAACGACAAAGAGATAATTCATCCATTGTGCATTCATTTAGTTATTGTTACAATCTTTTACGTGTAATGTACGTGCAAACCTATACTGCTAACATTCATCTTGCAGCTGCAACTGCAATGTTGCAATGATACTTGCACTACTACTCTTACTACTACTACAACCTACTACTATATAGTTTACCTTATTACGCTAGCCCTCAGAACATTACATTAATCCATCCATCTTTCCTATCATTGAAACGGATAGACAAACAGAATGACAAATATGTACACCTAACCTGTTCTTTCCTTTCTTTCTTCCTTCCTACTTTCCTGATTACATGACAAAGACAGGTCATCACCCCTTGATGGTCCATCCCTTTACAAGGGGTTGTATAGAAAAAAAAAGGCAACACTTCGTGAATGATTCATTATTTCAGCGATATATTTTTTTTGAATAAAATAGTTGAAATTTCAAAAATGAATAAGAATTGAAAATGGAAATAGAAATGAAAAGAGTAATGAAAATTATATTTTGAGATGTTTTAGCATTGTTGAGAGGAATAAATCAATGATCGTTTGCTGTGTGATATTAGCAATTAGAATGTGTTGCGCCCTAAAACAATACAAAACATTTCAATGTAACGTTTACTTTTTACAAATGCAAATAGTAATGATATGATAAGATTGATTGATTGATTGTATTACTTATAATACAACACAAAAAAAAACTTCATAAATGAATTTAAATTATTCAAATTAAAAATTTTTTTGATATTATTTATTATTACAAATGACTGAATAAACACACACACACACACACACAAAATGATATAATAAGATAAATTGTTAATTTTGTTAATTATTAAAATTTTTTAGTTACAGTTTTATGATATGTTATGAGTGCGTTACGTATGAGATAAGCACATTGATATGAATATATCAATGTTGTACATTCATAGTGGAAATTTTCAAACGAAATTGTACATTTTAATAATCAATGATGCACCGATATTACTCCGAGAATGACAGATAGCGGCATACTGTATAGGTAGAATGAAGAAGGTGAGAGAAAGTCTTTCAACTGTAAATAATGAAGTAATTTAGCAAAAGTTAACGATGGAGGTGATAAGTTGGTGATAATTGATATTTACATCCATTTATCAGTACACAGATATGTTGTAAAAGAAAAAGCAAAACTATCGTTTGTAACAATTGTTTTTTTTCTTTGTTTAAACAAAGTTTCTAAATTTAAAACAAATAAACTTCAAATATTGATGAAATCAAATTTATAAATCATCGTTTATATGTGGAATATATTACAGAGCTGATTGATTCTTACAGTTTATGTTACTTTTTGAATTTGAGCATAGAGAAGTTTAAATTAATTCAATTCTATTCATTACTTCTCTTTACGTGTCATCATCCTCCGTTCAAGCTTAAAATAATTAAATTTTCAAATGATTACGAAACCGAACCTACTAATGGATATATTCTAAATAGATTGTTTTACAAAGAGCAAAGTTAACTCAGGTAATTTCTATCGCAATCAACGTCCGTTACACTACGCCACTAATCATGATTATTATCATTATCATTATTTAGTGTGAGTGCTTTTTGCTAGCATAATATAAAAATAGTTTATATATACAAAAAAACGAAAATTGGAATTATTATCGTTGAGGAGGAGGAGGAGGAATTATTGTCGAAAAATGGAAATGATAATTATGATTATGATCATAATCATGATTATGCTAGTTAGAGATTACAGTCTACTGATATACAATTTTTTTTCTGAGAAAAAAAACCGATATGTACAGCATAGGTGTGAAAAATGAATGTTGCCATTACTGTTTTATAACTTTATAATTTGTATTATCTTTGCTAACAACATATATGTGTGAACATTCATTTCGTGAGAAGTAACCTTATTGGGCGATCATTAAGGTCATCAGTTATGATAGGTCGAGCAGTTGGCATAACAGGTAGTTCGACAAACGACAATGTGGTAAAACCGATGAATGGAAAGACACAGAATCTTATAATTACCACTGATGGAGCAACGCATTCATTTCACGGCTCATTGACTAGCACAATGATTAATCTAAAAATGTATTCTCAAATTTAGCATACGTGTAAATTTACATGATACGTGTAAATTTATATGATAGTTTGATCAGGTAATTCTTATCATAGTTATCAGTCGTTACTGTTATTTCACTATGCTGTAGTTGTTGTCTAACAATCTTTTTGCACGGAATATTTTGCCTTATCAGCAAAGATTTAAAAATTTTTCTTTGCATCTCGATCTTTTGGTAAATTTCCAAATTAGAATTGTTGAAGTTTACATTTTCAAATTTCTCATTTCTCTTCTCACTCAATGAATTTTAAATTTATACGGAAATTTTTTTTTCGAAAATATATAATTGTGGAGTATTTTTCCAAAATTTTATTTAAAATTAGAGCAATTTATTATCAAATTTAATTTTAAGAGGTAAAAATTTGAGCAATTTCGTCATCATATTGTAAAGTATATGAATTGTAAAATTGCAACGAAACCAATTGTAATTTTAAATCAAAATATTTTAGCTTTTTTCTTTTTTTTTGAAAATTAACTGAGAAATTTTTTCTAGACAATCAATTTTGTTTTATATCATAAGAATTTGTTGAATTACTTCTGATTTTACCTAACGATCAAATCAAACGTTCCCTTCCGCCAAACCAGTAATTTGCATATTACGTGAAATGAGCAAAATTCTGCTGTTAATAACAAGGTGATTAGTTAATATATACATTTCTCTGTCCCGAATTTTCGTTTCGACGGTCGCCGATTCAAACTTTCCATACTTTTATGACTTTCTCTTTGGAACTTTTTTTTTTCAAAATTTTCAATCCAACTTTTTTTTAGTAACTTGCACAAGTTAAATTCAGTAAACTTCTTTACAGGTTTTCAGTACGAAGTCTCACGCATGATAAATCAGAACGACATATTCGTTACCTGAATACTATAACAAAACTGGTTATTCAGGTAGGAAAGAATTTGAATGTTTAAAAGAGAAGTTATTACTAAACGATTTACATAGCAATTTCACATTTTAAAAGTTATTTAAAATTATTTTCTTCTAGTCAATTAGATAAAATGAAAGAATAGTTGAAATGATAAAATTACAACAAACAATTATCGTTGCATTTTCATTGGCACAAAAAAAAATTGCACTGACATTTTACTTCACTTCACTTCTACAGCAAATTTAGTGCTAACAATTTTCTAATGTAAAATTAAGAAATCAAAATACACCGTGCAGGTACAAAAGCCATACGGTAATTACATCAAATAACTCTCGTACAGTAACGTTATCAGTTATCATTGCATTTTTTTTGTCTATCATTATCATTAAACTCAATGAGTAATCATTAAGACTATTCGTTAATCATTACAAATACTATTCGATGTGTTATATTTATTTTAATTTCAAACTATCAAGAAATGGAAATACATTGAAGAGAATAACAAAGTAATTGATACTTTCAACAAGGTAAATGAGAACAAAAAAGAAAGTGAACTAACTGAAATGAGCAGAAATTTCTTAGAGAAAAAATATTTTCAAAGTACTTTCATTGTTAAATTGAAAAATAGCACAGAATGAATAAATGTAAAACGAAAGAATGAAAAATTAAATGTACAAATTTTCTTTCTCTTTCTCTCTCTCTCTCTTTCTCTTTATCTTTCTCGTCTCTTTTCTCTACATATATGTATAATGGCGATCTCATATTTTAAAATATCTAAAGAGCAAAGGAAAAAAAAATGAACTAGTGAAATAGACATTAGTTGTGAAAAAAACACAGATAACGCTAACCTGCTAAGCCTGTCTGATCCATATGATATAAGCTTCATCATCATCATCATCATCACCATCATCATTATCATCATCATCATCATCATCATCACCATCATCATTATCATCATCACCATCATCATCATCATCATCATCATCGTCGTCATCACCCATTCATCTATTGATACGAGCAGAAATTAATCACAGAGAATGGAATTGTAAATTAATGGCGTGTAAGTGAACGAGCAGGGCTCATTAATTTCAAAATATATTCCCAACATATTTTATGAGACACTGAAAAAATGCAATAAGAAAAATTATTGAAGGATTAATGAACAGTGTGGAAAGTTTCGTTAAACGACAATAAATTATCAAAACTGTCCATTGCAATTATTTTACTGATAAATTTCATTTTTACAAAAATGGAAAAAAAAGATAAATTTATAATTGAATTTTTCAAATTTATCGAAGAATTTTCTTCTCCGATCTTTCACTTATACTTATTTTGCTTAAAGAATACGAAATGAAATTTTCCCTCTTTAAGTAACTTAGCAATTGTTTTCAAGATATTTCGTAAAATGTTGACTTTTTTTCCTCCATTTATTATTATTTAATTAAAGTTTTGCTCGTATAATTAAATTTATATTTAAAAATTTTTGCACTATTTTAATTCTTAAATTTCAATTCAAAATTTATAATATGGTACAGGTAAAAGACAAATTGAAATCGTTTTCATGAAATGATAATATATTAGGTTAATTTTGATTGAACTCCTACCGTATGCTATACTTAGCCTTACTGTCAAATTTAGTTCCTTAGAGAATAACAATCTTTATGTATTTACAGTGATATCATTAACTTAATTGTTTATTTTCTTTCTCTCTCTCTCTTTCTTCGGGACGAAAATTTCAAAGAGTAATAAGCATGTAAACAAAATTGAATGGTTTTATTCATTTATTAAATAAATGAAA
Source organism: Litomosoides brasiliensis (assembly GCA_013365375.1). Lineage (NCBI taxonomy): Eukaryota > Metazoa > Nematoda > Chromadorea > Rhabditida > Onchocercidae > Litomosoides > Litomosoides brasiliensis. Next base: position 41,410 of record JABVXW010000221.1, on the reverse strand, counting down.
AATTTGCTAAACATTTTGTTCCTATTCCAATTAAGGTGTAAAGTAATTAAGCATCCTCTCTTAATTGCTTTTGTTAAAACTAATTAATTAATTTTGCTAACTTACAGTAAAATCAAATTAAATTTATACCAAAACTGTGTATCATATAGCTTGCGAGAAGCATCAATATATTCTTCTATAAAATAATATTATGTTTAAACACTTTCCGCTTTCTTTTCAGGTCACTTTACGTAGAACGAGTAGATCGAAACGATAATTCTAAGACGTTGTGCTGCAGTTCAATAAATTTTACTTATTTAATATATTTTCATTATTTTTTTAAAAATATTTGAAAATGCGAAATTTTAATACAATTTGACTTCCATGAAATATCTTCTTGCTGATTTATTTATAAAAAAAATTTGCAAATAGCGAATGTTTAACTCAAACAGAAGTTCAAATATGGCAGTGTTTTTTTTCTGTTCGGTCTGTTGAATACTTTTAAATTGTTTTTTATATTATTAATAATTTCACGTAAGTAAACGTAGCAAAGTATATAATTTAGTCGTAAGCATCGATTTTTTTTTTGAGATATGGTAAATAATGGCGACATTTTGGTAGCGTTGCATCCAAATATGTCAGTGTCAAGGGTTAAGGGTCAGAGTTCAGCATAGTGATCTCTATAGGAGGAAAAACATTCCCTCCCAAAATCTAAGAGATGAGTTCACAGACAAAGGTGTGCATAGCACGAAAGCTTCCTGTGCTATTTTTTGACATTGCGCAATCCGCTCCGCACACTTTCAAATGCCTCCCGGCAAAAATAAGATCGATCGTTCCAAAGGTAATTTTATGCTTAAAATTTTGCATTAGATAGTATTTAAATTTAAATATTTGAAAAATTTTCTAATTAAATTTATAACAAATTGCCTAAAAAAAAGAAATAAAAATTTCAGAAATCTTAGATTATAAAATAGCTTTTTCAGATAAATATCGGATGAGTAATGCTTCACATCAAATCAACAAGCGAGTGTCATGTCGAGAGAGATGGATGGTAAGAAGATTTTTTGCAGTAGTTGGAGCAACAACAGTTGGGCTGCATCTTTTAAGTCATATTTGATTTAGCACGATTGATTTACATTATTTGTAACCTAAGGATTGTGCTGCTCACTAGGAGTTGCTAGAAGGAAAGAAGAGGAAGAATCCGACCTGAAGAGGGATATTTTCAGAAATCAAAATTTCATACAATAATAGCGGGGGATTTCTCATACCATAATTAGTAGTGAAGAAATTTGAAACAGACAGAGAAAAGTCTTCGAATCTTCGAATAGCAATATAAGAGAGTCATAAGTCGGATGAAATTTCGGAACTGAAATATTTTAAATATCCTGTAGATTGAATCACAATGATTAATATAGTATTTCAGAATACTTAAAATACAACACATCAGGTAAATGTGTGATCTGTTATGAATACAATTTAGAAATATATTTCATTTCTGCACTCATTTGCTTTCTCTTTTTTTCAGGAGAAATATTATAACTTAAGCTTATCAGGATGGTTAAGTAAGCCACCTTCACCTATGCATTCTGAAGATTTAAATGATAATGAACCTAACAACACTATATCATCTTCTTCCAATCCTTCATCACAAAATCCTACGACAGAAAATGGACTCCGATCGACACAATTAACAGAAACATCAAATAATGCCCATAATACACAGATTATAATACCAAGCACTCAACTATTTACAGAAACAATCTTACGACAGGTAGAATTGGATAACTCATCATCATTAATTCTACCAACTAAACAATCTGATGATCAGGTATCATCAAATTATCTTCCATATATCATTCAACGTGTTCGCCAACATCAACTATGCATTGATCCAGGAGATTTCGTGATTCCTTATACTCCGATAACCATGGAAGAAAGATTAGCTGGCACCGATGAAGTTCATACAACAGTTATCAATACATGTGGAATGACCAGTCTGCCATACACTCTTCACGACGATGATCCATTTGATAGCAAATATCCAAATTTTCAAACAAAACTACCTCCAATATCAATATTTTTCAATTTTTGTCGTAAAAGATAATTGTAACAATACATCTACTACCGTATACTTATCTCGCTCCGTCACTCTCTTCGTTGATTATCTAATGGAAGTCTGCTATTAGTATACGACAGCTGTATTATAGGTCTTATCGAGCATTATTTGTATATCTTTGTCATAGCAGGTGATCGATGTAAGGAGGTTAACGTAGGATAGGTCTTTTGATTTATCTTTTTTCAAAGAAAAGATATAAGAAATGAAATATTTCAAAATTGTTATTATCCATGTGACTGTACAGAAGCAAAATACACTTACATGAAGTCAAATGTTCTGAATTTTTCAAACTTCCTTTAGCTTAGAAGAAATTCGAGATGTAATTTATGAATTTTTCTCTTCTATGATGCTTTCACGTTCCATCCATAGATACCTTTCTACAGACTGTAGCGTAACGCGTCAACACTAGACAGTATCCAAGGCACTCTGCTCATTAATCACTGCTATAACTAAGTAAAAACTAAAATGTAAAGCTTGTATATTTACCCGGAAATATTAGCTGATGATCTCGTCTGCATTTTTGCATACTTTATTTTTCAAATTATCAAATTTCAAGACTTAAGTTCATTTTCAGATAACTTTTACTTAACGTTTTCTCATCCTTCTTGCTAATGCTCGTTTAGCTTTTGACAGGATTGGTTTTGAAATTTATTTATTGCATAAGATTCGCACTATAATTTTGTTCATTTTCTAATTTTATGCTCTTTTTTTGAAGAGATAGCTCTCGAATGGAACAAAGTGCAAAAGTTCAAGATGCAATTATTTTGATTTTTTTTCATTTTTGCAAAATAAAGATTTAACATGCAAATTGTAATTGAATTAATTTATTTCATCTCCTTAGAATGATACATAGCCTGAGGATTTTTCATAAGAATCATTGATACTTATGAATTACTGATAGTAATAAATAGTTCTGGAGATTACGTGTGTAAGACAATTCTGGAGACCACGTGTGTGAAAACGTTTGTGTTTCTTATTTATGCAATGTTCGAAGATTCAAAGTGATCATATATTATTAACACGCATAGCTTTATTGTGCAACAATCAATACAGCATTTCCTACTATCACAGAAAATGACTGTTTTTGTTACCGTAAACTGATTGCTTCAAAGTATTTACTTCATCTAAGTATGATTATAAACTATTACAACTCAGTTCTACCATTCATCACTTATACCACCCCTGCAGATCCGCATCGCAATTTGAATCCACTCATCCAACTATTGATTTAGCCCTCCACGGGTCAGAATTTTTGAAACAGTCAGGAAATGTTGACGAGGGAGGTGATGTCACCAAACGATTGACCATCAAGAAGGTGAACGTAATTGATGATAAAGTGAGGAATGACTCAGACATTTGTACTTTGTGTATCTATGAGGTGCAGCTGAAGAAGGTAAAAGATAGTGTTGAAGTTGTGAGGATGGAAAGGATTGACGAAAACTGGGAAAATACTATTATCATAGATCGAAACAGACAATGAAATGGATAAGGAGTCCATATGTGGTCTGGTCATTGTAGCACAACACCAATCGATTTTACAAGCGTTGAGTTGATTTTGCTTTGTGCACAAGCGCAACGCCTACTGAGAGACGTGGGTTGCTCTTTTACGGTTTAGCACTAGGATGGCAATTCTGTCTTTTTTGTAAAATCGTAAGCGATAAGTGTTTCAGACCAGTTTTGCGATCATATCGAGTGGGTTATAGCTTGTCTTACCTTCACTGTGTAAGCACTTAAAGCGTCATGGCGGAATGTAACTCTCCTCATTTACGGCAGATTTCGTTTGGAAAGTTCAACTTATCTTTAACGATGTAGCCGTGACATTTTCTACACTCCCGAAAGTGTGAATTGGCATGATAAGCGGAAGAATTATTTGACGTACGGAGAAAGATAAGGTAGACTTTAATTGTTTGTCTCGCATAGCCTAATAATGATGCAAGCTATAAATTATTGAGGGAATTAATTTGTATGATGATTAATTTATAAAAGAAAGGAAAACGCTACACCATATAAATATGTCTAGTCGAACATCCCGTGAACATTTAGCTGTCTTACTGGTTAAGAAGGAGTAGATTAATTTGGTATTAAACATTGCCGCTTAATTTATTATGCAAACGTATAAAGTGCTTTCTGCATATCTTATTTCCTCTTCACAATGCTACCATCAAGTAATTAGCAATGTATAGGAGAGGATTATTTTCACCGTTAGTATCTATCTAAGTCGGCCGATTCCATTTATTATTTCAGAAAGTAAGTGTAGCTGCTAGCACAATGTCTGTGCCAGAAGTGTTTCTGAAGTAGGAAGTCATTCGCTTGATGGCCGTGTTATTCATGTCGACATATCTTTGCTTGCCGTTGCATTGCAAAGCATGACTGAGTAACTTATTTTATTAATGTTTAAGAAAATTTTCGAAATATTTTTTAGTTGGAAAAAAACGGCTTATGTTATATCAAAACAAACAGTTTTTTAAAATTACAGCAGAGTTCACTTATCTATTTTAGATTTGTATTATCATAATTTCAGTTGATTGAAGTTAGATAAGTGTTCGAGATCAAACGAGGTTAAATAGTATGCGAAACCAGGGTTGCTGTTTGAGAAACTCAACTGATTACGCTGCTAGCTGTGGTGAAGTTGTATTGAATTTTTCACTACAGTGTGCGAATGGAATAATTTTGCTTGAAAGTTCTTTGATTTGTGATTAGCATATTTAAATATATGTGTCAAAGGTTTTATGACCAATGAAGAGTTCATTCTTGGGCGCAATATACTCTAGTATATACTCCGATCTCCTACATATATACTATGTATATACTCCTACATCATTTGATTGAAAATGTTCTAGGCAAAGCAGTTTTTATAGTATGGATTCCGACAGTACAAAAATGCTTTGCTTGTTTCGACATATTTGTATTATGAAAATATTTCACTGTTCCGATATATCTGTTAGACTGCAATGAAATTGCTATATTTTTGTTCTGTGACCATATTAATTTGTGAAAAATAAGGTATCTTAAGTATAAGTGAAAATTTGTTTTTCGTAAAATATGCTTCGATTTCATAATATATTGTATTTCAATCTTTTTCACTATTTTGAACTCAATTAATTTATTGAATGTTCTGTTTGCAGATCAGAAATTCATTACTCATTTCTAGAGCAGTTATTAGTTAACTGTTGTTGAAAAATATAAAGAGATATAAATAAGTGCTAAATAAATTGCTGGAAGAAGATGAATTGTTGCAAATATAATTAAGCATTTTTTTGAGCGAATGCATGATTTATTTTCATGATTTACTATTTTATGATCTTGAATACTGTCGCTCAGAGAGAGATTTTTCCTTCTAAGGACGTTATTTCCACTGTTTAGGAGTTCCACATGTTACGAACGAAGTGAGTTTGCTTGTACTGTTAAATGATATTCCGTTTATTTGATTTCCTGAACAGTACGACGTCACAGTATTATGGTTGTTGAATGAGGGACATCAGTACGTAATTGATATAATCAATAGCGAATACCTTAGTTGGCGCAGTGGAGAACATTTTTCCGAAACTTGAGCCGGTTGATCGAAAGGACGGAGTTGATGGCTTTAGTTGTGGACTTCTTACGGGGCCGTTTGCATTCGTATTCCTGGGAGGAGTGTAACTGCACTCTCTGACTATATTAGTGCAGGTGGAATGATTGAATTAAATGCCGTCCGTTACCTGTGATTGAAATGAAACGTTTTATTCATATTTGATCAGTGACAACTTAAATCGAAAATCAAAAAAAAAACGGAAGTGTGTCTAAAGTAATTAAACGGCTGCATTAAATATTTGTAGGAAAATTAATTGGTATAACTGTATATGCTTGAATATACCGAAGTATATTTCGAATTAATCAAAAGTCTAACATGGGTCATGTCATGATATGCTATAATTCTCGGGAATTCTTCCCAGTTATCCGGTGTTGTACGCTATGATTATAGTCGCTGCGACTGATATGATATGGTGAAGTTTAAGATAATTAAATGTTGAAGAGGATTATCATTCAGGAATATATTATGCAAGCTGATCTTTCGTACTACTCACATACCATTGAGTGTAATTTCTTGATTGAACGGTTGCAGCGTTGTTACAACGATCATTTCTTTGGTTTGTTTTTAAATCTATCCATATCTATCACTAGATTTTCTTTATGAATTAGACTAAAAAAAACTGAGCTTAATACTTGAGTTTTAAATTTTTTAGGAAAATTTTTGGGCTACTGTGATAAAATGGCTAGTGATGTCGCCCACTGTTGTCATGAAGAACGAGTTCTAAAAAGGTTTTACCTTGCAATGAATCAGTTATTTCTTTGCTTTGTAACAATATTATTGGTGTTTCTCGATCCTGCGGTCTTTTCGAGATTTTATGGATTAATTGATGCTTTTTTTTGAGGAAAAATAACCCACGATATTCTCCGAGTAAAACAGACGGGATTTCTTGTTTGCCAGAAAGTTCGTATACGGCTACTCTGAAGAAGCTAAAAGAAGAAGGTGTACTTATCATTAGGCCAGAAGGTGTGTTACTTATCTTTCTATTTCCGAGATCTTTATACATTACTGTTTCCTATTTTCTATAATATTGAAGTGCCGTGGGACAGTAATGTGGTAAGTGCATTATACAAGAATGAATGCGAAACTACAATATCTTTAACATTTACTGTCTTTGTTACAGATTGTGAGCAGCGACGCTTTCTGTAAGCAATATTCCGAGTTTTTAACGTGATTTCTGGAAAGGATAGGCGGTAAACCATAAAATAATGAGCACGCATGATTGTTAACTTAATATAGATGGAAATGTTACACATCATATTAGTTGTGAATCAGCGGAATTAGTTGTCTCTTTTTACATGTACAAATCTTCAATAACTTGTAATTTCAAATGAGAAAGTATAAACTGTTTTAGGATACTTGTTTAGAATTGCCGAGATTACTGCTATAAATTATTATATGCGAGAAATTAATATTTTGGTTATATCCTGTACACGAAATGTATTAAATTAAGCGTGTTAATGTTTGAACTTTAAATTTCTGAATGGGATTTTGTATGAAATTAATAACAGTACATTGAAAAGGTTGTTCCAAGTGAGAGCAATCTCACATAATGAGAGTTGTGATAACAGTGAGAAGTAAAAAAAATCATTAATCATGACGACAGTTCATAACATGTCACCCAAATTTGTTGCTGTTATCTTTTGTGATTGAAGTTTCAAGATGAAAGGAGGACAAAATAGTTTCCTGTCAATGACTTGAATCTCATTATACTCTTTCCCCTTCTGATACTTGGTCTCATAATTTCAGTTTAAGTACGTGAGAACCTGAAAATGAGATTTATTTTTCTAATTCATTACTTCTTATCAACCAACCATTCCTTGCTTAGTTTTACAAAGTCGTTGAACAATTCATACGTCATGTAACACATCGTTAACGTGCAATAAATGATGAAACCAATTATGCGTTTTCTTCTGCTAAAAGAAAATCTAAACTTCAACGTCTTTCATCACTATTCCAGTGCAGTCTTCTCTCAACTATCATTGTACAGCTAGAAATTAAAAAATATTTGTAAATATTTTAATTATCTAATTAGAGTATTAGTTACGTAATTGAAATACATACATATACTGTAATGCTTAACGATCTGATTTAATTTTTACAAATTTTATCTCCTCTAAATCAGTTTAGCACCGCATAATTAACAAATGTAGCAAGATGAAGCACATTGTTTCTAGTAAGTTCCCGTAATACTATTGCTGATATCTTCTTAAATACGATGAGTGATGAAAAAAAAACTCTTTAAAAAAATACGCAAAAGTGGATGAGCAATTACAGAGTCATTAACCTTCTTGTTGTTATCATCCATTTTAAAACTCTTTTTGTCGCTTCCCTTTTGAAATATCACTGAGAAGGGAAAAGCAGTCGAAAGTATTGCTGAAAATACTGTTTAGCTAGAAATGCTATCCTCAATTTATCCTTTTCCTTTGTTTTTTCTTTTCTTGAAATGTCAAATAAATAGCAAAATTTCTCAATAGCACTGAGCTTATCGATCAAACATTTGCTTACATTTCTACAAGTGAAGAGGGTTCATTTCCTCCCTCTAACTATTTCATTTCATTCTTACCTGAGGTAATTTCACGGATAGTTATTAGCGTATATGATCTGACGGAGTCGTTATATATTTTTTTCTGTAAGCCACAATTTTTGTCTAATTTTGTTTGAATTTTTCCCTTCATCTTTTTTGATGTGATCAGTACGGAACTTCTATTATTCTTGTTGATTTTAATGATTGACTTTGCATATGTGTTACGCAATTTATTGCCACTTTTTTCACTTCTACTATTTTCCAGGTAGTAATTTCTGATATTTTTTCACTTACAACACTAACTGATATCTCTGATAAGGTCTGATTATAACTGTTTCTTCCCGAGTGCTAAATTTAATAGCAAATCACAAATTCTCGATATTAAAAAAGGGGAAAAAATTGCAGAAAGTTTGAACATTTGGAATTTATGTTTTACTTGTTGCACTTCTCATCTCCAAACAGTAAATACGTTTATTGGAGGTCATTTTTTGAAGTGTAAATTTGTGAATTTGATCATTTGCAAAGTGTACATTAGCTAATTAATTCATAGCTCTCCCATTTGCCTTTATTTCAGTATTGACTGACTCTTTAAATTTGTTTTTTTTTCATATAAAGTATTCATTAGAGTGTATGTATGTATGTATTCAAAATGAATTTTGCCTATTACAGTATACTATTAAAGGCATGGGAAGCATGTTGTGATTGGGGAAGTGAATTAAATTGAAATTTGAATTATAACAAAGTCTTGGCAGCTTTATATTTAACAATCAGTGCTGTGATTAATTACATTAATGATGTTAAAATTTATCAAAATTAAATGAAAAAATGATGAAAGAAATATATGGATAAGTTATGTGTCCCTGAAGAATTTCAATTTAAACAAACAAATCAAAGATTAAATTACCGTAAGCTTTACAGTTTTTTTAATGCATTAAAACAAAAAATGATGTCATTTTAAAAATGAAACTTTACTTCGTAAATTATCAGTTCAAAAATGTTTGCAATTTACATTATCTGTGAAATCACTCTTTACACATTTACTTTACTTGCAAAATACCAAATAACTTATCAATTACCAAATAAATTAATAACTTAACTATATTGTAGAAGATTTACTTGCAAAAACCATTTCACTCTAACTTTTAATTTTGTATTATCAGTTCACAAAAGAATTCACAAACGTTCGTAGCACTGAATTCTTGGAGAATTCGTATATCTTCTAGGATAGAAGTAAAAGTATTAGTCAAACGGTGGAGAGGTGTAGGATCGGAGATATATTTGATATGAACGACTGTTGCATGAACGTATACAAATAGCAGCAGTGAGTTTTAGCTTCATTCCTCTCCTCCCATTTTAAGAATGTTTCGATTTTCAATAAATGTTCTTTCTTTGCCACTTCTATTACTACTTTTTCTGCGACAGTTACTGCCACCACTCACTGATGGTCGTCACTACTTTGATTGATTCATACTATTACATATCATATTATACTTACCGGTACAGCACGTGGATTGTATACGCAAGAAGAGGAATCGTTAGACAACCAAAATAAACGTCACATTTCTTCGTCCGAAATTATCTCTGTGCTATGCCGAAATATCAGCAGAAGCGCTTTCTTTAATATTTGAGTGTTGCATGACTAACTTTCCGTTTCCCCTAGGAAGCTGCACGTCTTCAGCCTAAATCTCACTGGCCTTACATTTTGAAGTGTATCTCTTCGAGGCTCTACGCGATATGTAACGCGTGTATGTATACGTGTATGTGCGTGTATGTGTGTGTGTGTGTATGTGTGTGTGCGTGTGTGCAGAAGTGCAGAGAGAGGGAATCGATTGGTGAACAGATTATTGTAGGGGGTGGAGGGAGGAAGACGTTGAAGGTTTTTTGAGAGTTTGAAGTGGAATGAAATGAGGGGCAGTTCCTTGTGATGCTTTATGTGGGTGAGCCTTTAATATAGCATTTAGTTTAGACCAGCAGACAAGTTCACGTCATTAAACGATATATTAAAATAAAAGTGGAGGTTAGATGAGGAAGGAGGGGATGATACTCTGTCATATACTATCATATATCAGTCTGCTATCACTTCAAAAATGATAACAAACTGATATATCAAAAAAAAAGAAAAGAAAAAACGTCGCTTACGTCAGCATCAATCTGATGATAACTTCTCATTGATTTTAGACAGTCGAAAAAGCCTTCACATACTGACTGCTTTATGTTCATGCATTCTTGAAATACAAAATATGATGATGCCTGAAGCCATTAATTGCTAAAACCGGTTGAAGCCTGAAATGATACTTGACAATTAATTTACTACGAGAAATGTTCCGATCGCTTTACACTTTCAGAAATTTTGCTAGAAAATTTTAGAAATTTAATCAATATGTTAAACGAAATTGTTCTTTCCTCGATTTCCTATCATCATTGAATATTTAGAATACCTGTAATTCCCATTGAATTATTTCATCTAAGTTTTACTATGGTAAGCATACTATTGTATGGAATCATTTATCTTTATCTCTCTCTCTCTTAAAACCTTATGCTTTCTATCACTTTTTCCTATTCTATTACGTGTAATCAGCGTGTATCTAATCAGTGGAAGCAATTCCAATAATTGCTGTTACGTTCTGACAGTTTTCGAGTATGTTCTGATAAGTTCTGATAATTCTCATCCAACTCCTTCGTACAACTTATTGTTTTATAGCTAACGCGCAAGTGTGAAGTGTGACAGACGAGGTATGTCTCCAACTGCAACTTTCGAAATCAAAAGTGCGTTGTGAAGTGAAGTGTGACGGAATCCAAAATGATGGAAATTACTCAAAATAGCAATGCGATGCATTCTTCCACCAATAGCAGTAGCAGTGAGGTATGTATGTACGGTAAACTAATATATTGACTTCTTGGAAGAGAGTTAATTTAAGATGAATTTCGTTAAAATATATCTTAGGGTACTTATCATTTGTATTCATATTTAATTCTTTTAAAAAAAATTTGATTTCAAAATTAATATTCGATGCTGTATTGATACAATAGCAGGTGTTTTCGTTTTTTCTTTTCTAAATTCTCTCTATTTCATCATTTTTAGTTACGTTTATTTTTATTTACAAGTACATTGTTGATTGAACATGCTAGTTCTTTTTGTGTTTATTTCTATTTGTTGATGTTTTCATTGTTTATTATTAAAATTCTTTTATGAGAAATGAAAATAGCACTTGTATAGCTTGACCGACATAGTAGGAAGGCAATCAGCGGTTAACTCCTACATGTGACACTCTATCCCTAACTTGTTTCGTGTCTCCAAATGATGTATGACATGTAGTTATACTCACCTGATTCAGTGTTGTCTTTCCTCTTTACGCAATGTGAATTTTAATGCGGTGCGCTTCTTCTTTTTCTTCTTCTTCTTCTTTCATCCTTTTAAAAGGTAGCATACAATGTGTTACCGTTTGATTAACTCAATCATATGAATTGTACGTACGTCATTCTTCCTCTTAAGTTCCGATTTTAATTGATAAAGATGTGCTTCTTCCGTTAATTTATTAGAAATAGAATATCGTACAATTAATGTTTATGTCTTTTGATTAATAATGCAATTTTTATGATAGGTAGTGTACGGCGCAACTGGATCAGTTAGCTCAGCAGGTGATGATACTCGCGTTATGTCAGAAAAAGTGCAAATGCTTGCTTCATCAATTTATAAAGAGTTCGAAACTATGATAGAGAAGAATGGGGAGGACAGTGTCAAAGTAATTATTATTCCATTTCTGAATCGTTATGCATACTAAGATTCATTTCAGCTTCACAGTGGTTATCACTTTTCTTCAGATTTGGATGTAGCTTTTAATTTCTTCGAATTTTTGAGGATCTAAGTAAATTTATTCAGCTGGTGAAAATATGTGAAAATTTCAATAATTTCAATTTAGCTGAACTAAAATATTGCAGAATTTGATGCCATTAGTTGTTAATGTACTGGAAAATCTGGACTTGGCGTATTTGGAAAAGGAAGAATGCTCAGTTGATTTGGAAATGCTTAAGGAAGATAATGAGCAGCTTATGACACAATATGAAAGAGAAAAGCAGCTAAGGAGGACTCAGGATCAGGTATTTTACTCATCGTCAGTGAGTACAGCTTGTTTCTCGAATAATGGTTTTTTTTTTGATGATTCACTGGTAACATTCAATTACAGACGCACAATTTGTGACAATTATGAATTAAAACCTTGTATAATTTGTTGGTAACTGAAGATTCTACTCTGTGTGATTTTAATAAGCTTATGAACGCAATGTAACATATCGAATTGACCAACACCAGATTATTTGACGATGTTAGGCTTCATTTTTTGTTTTTGCAGAAATGTTTGGAAATTGAAGATTCATTGGTAGAACAAAATCGCGAACTTGAAAGTAAAATTGAGTCTCTGGAGTCGATAATGAGAATGTTAGAGTTAAAAGCAAAAAACGCATCTGATCACGGTTAGTGAAGGTTGATGGATTTGTTGAAACCGTCGGAGTGTATTGTAGTATATGATGCATTCTTTATTTGTCAACTTGTTACTACTTTTTAGCTGCAAGACTGGAAGAACGAGAAGCAGACCAGAAGGCTGAATTCGACAAATTACACGAGAGATATAATGTTTTGTTGAGGACACATATTGACCATATGGAGAGGACAAAGTATCTAATGGGAAGTGACAAATTCGAAATGATGCAAAGCATGCCTTTACCATCACAACAATTAAGAACAAAGTAGGTATTTGGTGAGCTAGATAACTTTTTGTTAATATAGACTGTCATCAACTTTTCAGTCTAAAGGCTTTTTTTGCATCATCTTAAAGCGTATAGATTTGTTCACACAGTCAGAAAACGGTTATTCATTTACATTTCAAGTAGCTTCTACTCCTTTATCACTATGAGTAATTACTATAAAGTCAATTTTGGCAAAATCAGTTTTTTTAAAGATTTTATTTCCTCATTCTCGCAAGAAAATTCTGCATTCGCATAATTTGTACAAATACACATTAGAAAATTCGGAAATTATGATTTTGTTTTGATTCTGAAATGAATAGAGGCTTATATTTAGCATTATATTGATAATATGTCATTTCAGGTTGGGAATGGCAGCTTCAGTAGATGCAAACACGATTCGTGGTGTGTCTGATTTGATAAGCGCTCATATGTCACAGAGTACCACACTTGACGTTAATCTTGCTAATCATATTGGCAGTGAATGTAATACTTTATAACTGAGAAATAATTTTCCTATAATTTTATTTCCATTTATGCTAAAATGATTTTGAGTAGAAAATAAAGTATTATTGTCAAGATGGTTTACTTTTGGGAAGCAGTGATTTTTTGCAGCTGATTGGCATGATGAATTCGGTCAGAATGCTTCTGATATACTACAGTCACCTCGTGATTATTCGTCTTCAACTGTGCAATTACAAAATGAAGAACCTTCATCGCTTCCTGATAATACTGTCCAACCTTCCACATCCGTTCCAGTAGCAGTTGCTGCGTAAGCCTATCTTGTTTTTTGAGATGTTTAGCTTTTTGGAAAACCATAAAATTGAAGTGATCAGTAGGAGCTGATGAAGGTTAGCTGTTTTTTGTTGTACCTTTGGTCGATCGAGCGCAGGCGATTTGAAAAAGATAACTCCTCAGTCATGGATTATTCTTCTCATTTCATTGATGATGTTTCAAGAATGACATTACCAAACATTTATCTTTTTTATCTCAATATTACATATTCAGAGGCTGCGTTATGGAGGAAAGTCCAAATTTTTTCAACTTGGACAGCAATTGTTAGCATATGTCATGCTGAGTGATTTATGATTTTTTAAATGAAGCTGTCTGCATGAGCTAGTTTTTTGAAAAATAATAATTTGAAAAAAAATTATGTTTATAAATTATTACAGGACTAACGATGCTGTCGATTCTCTAGGCGCAGATCTAACAGGTATTTTGTTTTTACTTCATTTTCACTGATTAGTAATTTACTTTCTTTTTAATTTGATTAGACATATTGTTGTTTTTTGGTGTTAAACCTTCCTGTATTCTTGAAATCACTACCTTATCATCACAATCATAATTTCCAAAAATTAATTGGAATGTTTAAAGAAAATCTAAGAGGTTCATGTGGGTCAAAGAGTTTGTTTTACGTTATGAACTCTTTTCAACAACTATTTGAAAAGAGGTATTTCTTCTACAGGTGCACTTGTTGATCCGGCCGAATTTGCTTCCGCGGGTAATCCTTCTATTTGCAAAATTTTTAACTCGCAGTAATAGTGATTGTTGCTAATAGCATTTCACGGCCATTACTAAGTGCCCTTTTCACTTCATATCTAATAGCAGCCAGCACAGTACCATGCACTACTGTGATTGTAATATGTGCAATAGCAACTATGATGTGATATCCCAGTATAAGTCATAAAATCGTAAAACGAAAATGAAGATACACCGTCAGTGAGCATAAGATATATATATTCTGATATTCTCACTCTTTGGGATTTTTAATCTCAATAGAACTATTTTTCATTGGTTCTATTAGCTGCACTGCATGGTTTTTATCGGATATTGAAGCGTTTTAAAGTGCTTACATAAGCTGATATGAGTGGATGTAATCAGTGTAACTGGCAGGCAAACTATTTTTTTTCTGTGACTAATGATGATTCGTATAATTTTGTTGCATGATTGCATGCTTTTATTGTTTGTTCTGTTTACACTTTTTGTAGAATAATTCTTCACTTATGAATATTTTATAAAGCAGCATGTTGTTAGGCAATTCATCGAATTCGAATAGCTCCTCACGTTTTCAAAGTTTTACTTTTGACTTTAGTTCTTTTCTGAGTTTCATACTAAAATATCTGCTAGCGAAAACAAACAGAATAAACTCGTGAAGATTATACTTTTGATTTTTTTCATAGCACTTTCTTCCTTTGCATATCTGCATGTCACATCTGATCTTAACCGCATACTTTTTTGTCCACCATACTCTCTTTTCCCTTTTTTTTAACGAATTTAATCAAATTTTCATTTCGTTTAGCTTATTTCATTTATTGCTAATTTAAAAAATGACAGTTAATGATTGAAATTATATTTCCAGTGAACGATACATTCATCGGTATGTTATATATAGTCCGTGATTGTACTGTAATTTTTTTTATTCCTTTTTTGTGTAACCTTGTTTTGTTGTTTTTCCTCTAACCTAGCCTTTTACGAGGGAGCTAACAAGGTGGGAATGATAAATAACATTAACATGGGGAATGATTAAGGATTAAGGGATATAATGCTTTGTTTCGTTTTTTCTAAAGGACCTATACCAAAGGTACACATATGCATGGAAAAGCGTAGTTGGTTGTCAAAGTTTTTTGAAGTCATTAAAAAGATTTGTTCAAAAATTTGCTGCAATGATTGACAATTGTTTAGGCAAAGTTTTTTAGACAAGAAATTTTGTTTTTGAAATATTGGATTTCAGAAACAACGGAACTGCACAATGTTAAATGTAAATGTTGTGACATTCTTAGTATGTTTTTTCGAACACTGTAAATTCCTTTTTCAAGTCTTAAACTTGATTTGCATATTTTAGGAATGGGCCGTGAGGTGGAGAATTTAATCAAGGAAAATACGGAATTACTGGAAACAAAAAATGCTCTTAATATTGTGAAGAATGATTTGATTGCTCGTGTCGATGAATTGAGCAGGTTATTTTAAATTGAGTTGTTTTTCATCTTATAAAGTAATTATAGTGTTATATATCTCATTAAGATCGGAAATTGACGATGTAGGAGTAGTAATTGTTCATTAATTTTTATAATATTTTTAGTGAACAAGATATATTGCGTGAAGAGATTCGAAGTTTGGAAATGGTAAGATCGAAGATGAATGAACGAATAAAAGAACTAGAATCGGAAGTGCGCGATCTAAAAGACAAGCTAGAAGTTAAGAGTGAAGATGATCAGGTAGGTAGCGTATGCCTATTTGCTTTCATTAATGTGGTTTCGCGATGCGGAGAAGTCTGTTTCAATTTGTTTATGAATCGTGATAGGTAATAGTTCACAGTTTTTGAATAAAATTTGTGTTGTTACACAATGCAGTGCTTTCTGAATTGTAAATTTCTGGTGAGGGTTAAGCTGAAATGATATCAATTCTTTGAATTCAGGAGGATCTGCCGGTGGCACAACGGAAACGTTTTACACGACTTGAAATGGCTCGTGTTCTTCTGGAGCGTAATCAATACAAGGAAAAATTGATGGAGCTCCAAGAAGCCATGAAATGGACTGAAATGCAACGTGCTAAACGTTTGAATGCTCTGAATACTAAAAAGAGCAGCGGAATCTGGGAATTGTTAGTATTGCATTAAATATGTAAATAATGTTTTTGGTTCCAAAGGTTTTCATTCATGAGAATTACAAATTTTAGGTTCTCAATTTTATTTTACTGATGCCAAATTTTTTAGTTATTATTTCCAAATAAAATCTATTTAATTTTTAGTTTCTCTGGATTATTTATGCACGACCCACCACATAGTTCAAATCGTCGCAGAAGAATTAGTGGTAATGAACGTGTTTCCCTCCGTCGTTATAATACAAAAACAATTGATTTCATGGATACTGATTAGTACGTTGACATTTCATATCCACTAAATCTTATAAACTAAAAGAAATGAAGTTGAACAAGGATTCTGATGGTGCGAGGGTGCTCTAATTTTCAAATCAAATGTTATTCAGTTCATCCGAAAGAAAGGCCGCTGAACGTCGACAACAGTATAAAATTGTAAAGGAACATATGAATCGTGAAGAAAGCGATCGTTTTCATGCATATGGATGGTCCGTTCCGGCGATTTTTGGTGAACATAATGAAAATGCTGTGGTACCAGTCCCAGTGTTCTGCAGACCACTAATTGATTTAGATCCTTCATTAAAGGTATTATTGACTTCTGGCTTTGTATATCTCAAGGACAAACAGGGAGTTGAATATATTTTCTGTAATTTCATGCTTTCTTCGTTAAATGAACGGAATGTTACTTCATATGCCCTATTTTTGAAATTTCATTATGTTATCGTTATGTATAATCAAATTGCTTTTGAAGATTTGGTGTTCATCGAGTGTAACGTTGCAAGGAGGTAGAACAGTTAATGGTGAATATATTGTTGACGACTCGATCTTTTGTTCAGATTCTAAAACTCCAAAAGAATCTATGCCGCTTGAGAAGTCGATCGATCAACTTGAGCTTAATAATAAGGTACTTATTGATGCAAAAATTAATTGCACATAATCTAAATACTTTTACCGGAAGAACGTATTTCTTGTAGCAGTGTACAAGTTTCATACTTGAGTGAAATATATAGATGGGATGAAAATAAGTCTATTTTTAAATTCATATCCATACTGTTAACTTCTCTTTTTCATGAAATATGAGTGCATGTGGAGTAAAATAATTTAAATGATGCCGTAGTTTGGTAAACTGAAAAGCAGTGGAAATTCCGATAAAGTGGTGGAATTAGAAATGGTATTATTAGACCTTAGTTATATTTGCATAAGATATTTTTACTTTGCTATTTTCTCCTCAGTTGACACTCGTCATAGGAGACAAAAATTGGAGTAGTACTGATAGCACAAAATAAACACAGGAAATAGCGGACGACGATCGCGAAGTGGAAATGCTTGCATGGAAGAGTTCAAGTATGTTATGGGTATGCAGTTCGAATCAAGGACATAGTCATGTTGTTATACTAGATGCAAATAATCCAAACAGTGTTATTGATACGTTCCAGGCATGTTCTGCACACGTTCTCTGTGTCTCGTCTGTACCAGGTTAGATAGATTTTTCCTACCCTACTTGAGTAATCTGATGCTTTTTTCTTCAATAAAAATTTGGGTAAATAGGTTTTAAACTAGTAACAAATTTTAGGTACTCAAGAATTGGACTATCCTTCGGAAGACGCAAACTGGAAAAAATTTTGTCGTGGTGGTGGTTATGTGAAAGACTTGCCATCGGATATCAACGAACAGGAACAATTTGGCGCCGTGCATTGGGTACATGTTTTTATGCAATTTAGCAAATATTTGGATTAAATATGAAAGACGATGGGAAGCATGCTTTGACAATCTTTTACATATATTTTTACATCTAGGTAGAGTTGCGAAAACTTGATTCGGATGAAAACACTACATTAACTTATTGTGGCCCTGATCAGAAACCTTCTCCACAACGTTTGCGAGATTGTAAGTTTAAATTTGCTTACAATTTCTAACTGCATGGATTTAGTTTTAAACTCAATAATTTCAATGTTTGGGATATTTATGTTAGATCGTGATTTGAAAGTATTTAATTTTAGTCAGTATTTGTGAACAAATTGCACCAAGTACTTCCGAGAGCAATCAAGGCCTAAATGAGGTGGTTGAACTCGGTAAGATTTATCTGGTAACACGTAACTGTTTGTGTATAACTTTTGTTTACTAAGCATGACTAAGTTGTGCTCTTTAGTCATTCAGCACATATTGCAAATGTAAAACAGATTTTCCATGAATTATCTCTTTATCATCTTGCTTATCATCTGAAGTTTCTCCTTTTTAATCACGATTTTAAACTTGCTCACATATATATGTAGTTAAAATGGAAAACGAAGTGAAAAATGACAGCGAAACGAAGAAAGATGAGGATAGTGGCATTGTGAAGAAGTATATACTTTTGGAAAAACTTAAAGGAGCAGCCGATAAAGGCACCATTATTGGTGAGATAATATGGATAATGCATATAGCACTGTAATTCCATTGCACGACGTCTGTGAATTTATTTTTACTTGCGTATAGATAATTTTCGTCTGTTTGTTCACAAAATATATCAAATAGATTAGTCTTCATATTTTTCGTAAGGCTGTTATGGAAACATTTCTATGGTCCTTTAGCACTTTTATTCTGCTTGTTACCTGACTTCTCAGTTTAAATATTTCGATCATGAAAATGAAATTGCAGCACGTATAAAAAATCCTATTGTTTGCGATGCATGTATTTTTTATCAATTTTTTTTTGCTTTGTTGATATTTTGTGAGTGTATTGATAGAGTTTTGATTTACAATTTCAGATATTAGGCAGGCTATGACATAATCCTGCACCACAACTTTTATTTATGTATAATATTTTGAAGTAATTACTACTCTAGTTTCCTACACTAATAAAGATTTTAGGACTGTATGACTGATGAGTATTTATTCTTTTTTACTTTTTAAGATTTTTGTTTTCATAGAATTCCAGACATTCATTATTTATTTACAAACTGTTGCATGTTTTCTTTTAGTTGCAAGCATTCAGGCAAAATGATCGATGATTTTAAAAACTTTCAGACACTTTAGAACAGACAGAAAAAGATGGCGTTGGCACAGTTCCGGCTCATATTAAGGACAGACTTAGCAAGTATGGAGGTCTATCAGACAATATGACATCATTTCCAACGATGTGGATGGGATCTCAGAATGATTAGTAAGCTCACTTGTGACAATTTTATTAATTAGTTTTATCCCTGCAAGCTTTCATAATTTCAATAAGATTTCATTAATTACACTAAGCGATATGCTAAAAGCTATTCTGTCTCGCTTGCGTTATAACGATGTTCCAGTCCATTATCTTTTGGCCATCAAAATTTATTATTGAATTTTTTTGCTGTTATTCATTAAACGATTTTGCCGATGTCACTTTTTCACTGTCTTTTTATGTTTTTCATATTTGCTATTAGAATGTTTCGTATGACATATAATTTATTCCAGTATATTTATTCATTCGGCGGTATCGAAGTGGCGTAAATGCTTGCGACGTATAAAGATGTCTGACGCAGTCCTTTCCATTTTGTAAATTTTAACGATTTTGTTAATTGCTTCCTTGTAATTACTCTCTATTAAAGACTAGGAAGAAATGTACTTCTAGTGCTATTAATGAGCAATTTATAATTAACTGGCTTCTGCCCATTATTAAAAATTTGAAAGTTATTAAATAATTAGAATCACTTTCATACTAATTAGTGGTGCTTTACCCCAGTAGGTAGCCCGATTTATTTTCGACATTCAAGCTCCTTAGCTTCTCAGTATACTAGATATTTATTGAGATTTTCTCAGTGAGTTTTTTAATTTTACAGACATTACAAAGGAAGGGTATTCGCTGCACTAGCTAATGGGTCTATTGCTGTTTTTCATCGTGATGCAAGTATGTTTCGTTGATGCCTTTTTTTGTCTTGAGAATTTATGGGAAGTGGAATCTATAATTTCTTTGGTTTTTATTGTTCTTTTGGCAGTTTGAAGATGATAACAACTCAACAGTGTGGTCTAGTATAGGACAGTTCAGTTTGATTTTTTGGTAATTGTAAGATGAAGTGAATTTGGAAGAGACCTATGTAGTGTTGTGCTTAGCATTCAGTTTTAACAGAAATACGCAACTGGCATTGTAATCTATATGATTTTGATTTTTTAGGTGGTGGTTGGTCTGAAGCAGGTTATCACTGTATCACTGTTGGTCGCGCAACAAGTTCAGTAAGATCGCTTTCAATGGTGGGCGATTGCTTGTGGGCTGCCTATCGCAACTGTATTATTGTCATTGACCCAAAAGACCTTACTGTTAAGGTTGTCTTTATCGATTGTGTATTGCTATAGAGTTCTAGAAAGCTTATGTGAGGTTTAGTTATCAAGCCTGCAATATTTCTTTTTATTTTTTATTGGGTTATTTCTTTTGTAGAAAGTCTTTGCTGCACATTCGAGACGAGATAGTCAAGTGCATCATATGGAATGGGTCGGTGATGGCGTATGGATTTCTATTCGACTTGATTCAACACTTCGACTTTACCATGCCTATAATTATGAACATCTTCAAGATATTGATATTGAACCGTATGTCACAAAAATGTTGGGTATGTTTACTTTACAATTGATTTTAAATTATTTGATGCTTGTGTAGGTGAAGATGAACAGTCTCAAAATATTTAAACTAAGTGTGCTGTTACATTCATTTGACGATTAAGTCTTAAACGATGTGTACAAAATTATTTTTTTTAGGTACTAATAATCTAGATTATTCTTACCTGCGCACCACTGCGTTGTTGGCAATCTGTCGACGTTTATGGATTGGAACAGGAACGGGTGTTATTATTTCAGTACCTCTCGCTGGAAGTAAGTTGATGCTCCAAGTTTAATAGAAACGCAAAGGACATTCAGCACAAAGTTATATCCCGCAAATTTATTATATTTTATGTGAAATTTAAATGCATTAAATTGTGAATACTGTGTTATTTTTCGAATCACGAACTTCTATTTATATATGTATATTAAATTATTTTAATGCTTCGGAAGGCTGTTGTTCGACTTTGACGTGGACTAGTACAAATGCTTATTAATATAACTTTTACTCCTTTGTAACATTTGCAGCTAATGAAAATCGAATTGATACGAAAGTGGAAACACATCCACATAACGAAGATGTACGAGGTCCTGGTGGTTTAATTAGGGTTTATGGCGATACGGTTAATGAGAAAGTATCGTCTAATACTTTTATACCGTATTGTGATATGTCACGTGCTCAGCTCTCATTCCACGGACACAAAGATTCTGTAAAATTCTTCTTAGCCGTCCCTGGTAAGTCTTTCTAGTGTTAACACGGTTGATTTCTCATTTCATCGAACATCAACATCTTTCCT